>CAJHQQ010002374.1:60000-66270 GCA_905132885.1 Moricandia moricandioides
ATGCTGGAACGCTTATTTTCATTTGATTCAAGTCCCGTAGGAACGATCAAATTGTATACAGTACATTATGTAATACAGTAACAAGTCCTGAATCGTTTATCTCATATGACTACATTGCCAATCAATTGTGCCCCAAGCCCTCAGAAAAGCCTAGTTAATCGGCTTTGAAATGTATAGATCCCCGAATTCCTTCGCTTAACATAGTTTAAACTCTTCTCCTTGGTAACAAAAATAATCCATAGCAATCTCCGGTAGCACTTTCGTGCTTCTAGATTTTCTGTTGTTGCTAGGCTTTCACCGACCTAAAGATAAATCAAGTTTTTCGCTAGATCTGACTTGTGACATCTGAAGTTACTCGGGTAATAGGTATTCAGACAATCTTACATGTGCACCTCGGAGCATCCAGACATTCCTTCTGACGGTTTAAATATCTAATCATGAATAAGATTCCAACAGGAACAGCCCTAAAGAAACTATGTCAGAGTCTTTTTACAAAGCCCAGGACATAAGCTTCCTACTACTCACTCCAAAACCAAAAGGTCAGCCCAGCACCACGCTATGTCCTTTGGATGATTTTAACAGCATATCACTTTCTATACAATCTTTGACTTGATGGACCTCAGACTAAAGAGTACCATATAAGCAATAATGTACCATAAACAAAACCAAATGACACTTGTAAAGATTTGCTTAAATCCCTCTTATATCAACGGGGAACATTGGGTGTAGCAACAATATTCAAAGAGATTTATATTACATGAGAATTATCAATCTTCTAAACCATATCCATTTTTTTTCCAATTCTCAAGAAACTCAAGTTCAGTTGCAATCTGTCAAAACAAACATACTTCACAAGATGAACTCGGAAACAAATACATCAACAAGTGGAACTTGTATGCCCCGTCACCGTAGAATTTACATAACCTAGACATTGCAAGAGCATAACGTCTTGGTTCATGATGAGAGAAGATATCTTAAATCGAAAATGTTATAACTATCCCTTAGGTCTATCAGTTCGATACCCAATAGGAAATATATACTTCGGTATGCGTGATATAGAGAGAAAGATTTCACGTAGAGTTATGGCACTGGCAATTAGACATGTAGTTCCAATCACGAATCCGTTTCACCTCGTCTTAGGACATCCAATATAGTAAGCGCATCTAGCGACCTACAAGCGCCTAAGATGGCCCAGATCGACAATCAAAACTCAGCCTTGGAAGACTTTTCTCGAGGTAACCTTGCCGGCCCCAGTGTGAGTTCTGGACGGGAGTGAAACTCTTCCGTTTGTGAAAATTAGCGCGTGGAGTTTTAACCATGAGTTGGGCCATATAGATAACGTCCTAGTTTCTGCCATAGTATGTCGACCCAATAGCCATGGGACCGTTGCTTTTGTGTGGACATGTAGCCAACCCTTATAAAAAAAAAAAAAATTAGGGTCCGAAGTGTATTTCCCTCTCTCTTCTTGATCGATTCAGTCTAGGACCCAAACCATCGGAATTATCATCCCGTGAACGATTTTGTCCAAAAAAAGAATTTCGAGTAATAAGTTTGTATTCTGCTCTTCCTTCTTGCTATATAAAATAAAAAAAACTAAACTTTCTGTCTTAAGAACATGAGTCTATCTAAGCTCGCACCATGAATTTACACTCACTATGTTTAGTCTTTATCAGCGACGCGGAGTTTTGAAAGCATAGTCATTTGGGAAGCCACTTCTTAGAAGCCTTCACGTCTTTGGAAACCGACTTATCTTAACACACTATTTCTCGAAAATCTCTATCAAAATATTATCTGAAACACATATATTAAGCAAAAGCAGGACCGGAATAAGCAGACGAAGTAACACGACGGGATCGAGGCACACGAAAACCGAAGCACGATGTTCCGCCATAACTCCATCAATCATCGAAGCGGAAATTTGTTGAGCTTTTACACTTGGATCTCCATACCCTGCCATAACAAGATCTAGATTTGGTCACAAAACCACAAATGTGTCCAGTGCGACAGTTTTGTAATCTGGCATGAAAAAACTACTTTCTACCTACAATCGTGAACCCACATTCACATGAGACCGACTTAATTCAGTTGTCCGCGACGATCCCCGGGACCATCAAGCACACACGGACTGCCCACACAACTTGATCTGATTTTGCATGCATCCTATAAATAGCCCACGACCCCAGCTTATTTAACACAGCATACAACCATAAAGCACTGAATAAATGTAAAAGAAATAAGAAAAGAAAAGTCATAGTTCAATCTTTCCAATCTTTTCATATTTATAGAAATTTCAGAACAGTACTCCCTTATGCCGATTTGAGTAACACTAGAGAATAAAGTTGCCCCCTTTAATTCATGCATCACATATAACAACTCAATTCATGGAAGTGTCCCAAGGATAAAGTTGGATTCAAAACAGCTCCCCCGCGTATAACCACCGTAATCAGCAACCCCCCAAACTAGTAGTTATAATCCAAGATTGTGTTCATACAGGTTTGTTTTCATGCTATTCTCTTCACTTCTGGCCTTACTTGAAGGGTGGATCTATCGCAGAGTGATGTGCCCTGTCCATACCGCAAGTAACGGTTTGGTAGTATATTGGTGATGATTGTGATAGAACTTCACATGTTCTCGCATGCTTATGTATTTAGTCTTCCTAGATAGGTACATCTAATTACTCTAGATCATGATTATTGATAGTGTTACACTGTCCTTGATGACTTAGATATGAAATCTTTTTTTGGCAATTCTAGAATATTATTATCGGTGTTTGGTTGGATCTTCCATAACTAACCTTGTATATCACCCCTACGCTAGTCATCATTTATATGGGACAACGGCACATCATTTTTATTACTTCACTCAACTATCATGCTATCAAGTTATCAGTTTTCTTTCACCCTCTAACCCGGCGATTCAAGCGAAATACTTAAATCGCTCTGGTTCGGGAACCTCAAAGAGACGGGTTCATTAGCCCATATGATTCTAGCTTATACAACAAACACTCGCGTTTAATTCCTGGAGTCCCTAGGACTGTAATAAAATAAACAACGCACCATAGCTGGTCCGAAGACTGGGCGGGTCGTTGAAAGCCTCTTCCGCCTTCGTGGTAGAAGTTAGGATGTCCGTAAAGAACTAAACTACCGGGCCCAAAATAATTATATATTTAGTAAACAGGATTGGTTAAACCTTGTTTAATTGAATCGATTTGCAAACTTACAACTCTATCTACTACAGGTATCATAATTTGATTGCATTATTTTCAATCTCTGATTCTATGCCTTAATTAACTACTACTATTTATCTCTTAAGTGTGAATTTCTCAGCCCTTTAGATGTTTGAGTTGTATATTATCATGTGATACTTGGTATTTGTTAGTTGTGTGCATATGTAAAACTCATTCTGATAATAACAGAGTACTCCACCTCACTCCGTTTTCAGGACCCCATTTGACTCCTAAGAAACGTCCTCTTATATTAGGACCGCTGGGTAACTTTTATCTTGCTTGCGACGTTTACGAACTATAATAATGTATCCTTTTTGCACCCGCTTGGCATGCCACCCTTATATACATATGTGTAGTGTCTGGTACGAACCCACATATTATATAAAATAAACCAAATCCCTAAAAATTATATTGTAATTTAACATCCCTTGTTTTCCTCATATTACTACAACTAACGCATCCCAAGTTCTAGATTAAAATTTACGGATTAGAAACGATATTTCATCCCTTGATCTACGACTATATATGTATTCACAATCTGCAGTATTCACGAATTGCAACCCCTTTTATGACCCCTTTGCTCATTGTTCCCCAAACCCTCTGTGTATCATTCTAAACCCTTGACAAAGTTCCAGTTTCCATTCCTCATGTCTCTGTTGTATTTTAGTCACAGGCTTATACCCTTACTACCTAGAACGTCGGGCTCTCTCTATTTTTACAGAAGGTGGTATATCAGAGGCATTGCTTCCGTTCCTATGTGCAACACACATACTCTTTTCGAATTATGTCACCCAGTCCAAACAAGGTTGGTCCGCGTCAAAATAATGTTCTAGCTAACCAGTCCTACTTCCCCTTATTATGGGTGTCTGAACATAAGACATAGAACTTACCTTGTTAATTTCGGCCAGATGCTAATCGCGATCATGATGTATGAACTGTATGATCAGTACTCTGCGTACCTATGGAGTCTCATTCAGGCACACGGAACGAATGGGTTACAATACTAAAACAGCAATCCGACCATCTAATGGAATTGCTAGAGATGTCGTTGAACACAACGATAACACCCTCCGCAGAACAAATCTTTTTCCTGTGTACCTTACAGGAACAAGGAGACAGTTCTAGCGGGATACGAGCCCAAGCGTATTAGGTCGAACCCATCAACGCAATGATCATCCTCTGAATTCAAACCCCAAGCAGGGGTCAGAACACGCGCCACTCTAAAACACAAATCAGCAGCAAAGAAACAACACTGAATGCATACATGACGTATATAACCCAAAGCCTCATATTAACCATAATAGGCCTTATCCATCAAAATACACTGAAGTTTCCAAGCTTATCTACTATTGAAGAACATGGACAACCAATCAAAGGATCAGATCCTATAAATGACACAAGTGGACTATATTGAGAAGATTTTAGCCATGGAGTGTCCGAAAACTTATCAGAAAAGATCCGCTGTTTGCATTTGGGAAGGCGACGCAAAGTGAGTGGACAGCAATAAAAGCAAGTGGAACAGTCCAACACTTACATCATGGAACCTCAATCTACAAGTATCTATAGGAATCTGAGCACAATAACTTTCCTCAAGGAACAAAACATCTTGTAGCTCCAGGTTATGAAACCCGTTCAAAATACCATTAGGATCCTAGATTCAAAATCACCAAGGTACTAAGACGTTTTATCTAATCGGGCTTGAAGATGAAAGCCAAGATCTCCCCGTAACGTCCAGTATTTACCATTTATAAAGTGTCGAACTTGCAAGCCCCCATTTACTAGAAACAAGCCCAAACTTCAAGTATGATCTCCCAGTATAGACGCTTTAATCACTCTTTTGCTTATCTCATTAAAAAACTAGTAAGAATCTGTCAATTTGAGACTTCGTAATCGGATAGGAAAATTACGCCCATACATTCTTGTGTAGCACACACCATAGTTTTCATATCAAAAGATGAGTAAGATCACCGAAATTACAATCACACGTCCAAATCAACATCAAGCAAGAGGACCAGGATTTGACTCAAGGCTAATATCCGAAAGTTAACTCTGTTAGCATTCTACATATTTGTGCGGCACTACTTTCTAGTTTACGGTCCCTAACACAAATTAACCAAACACCAGCAGTATCCAACAGATAAAGGATGATATGTCACTTGATTACTTCTTGACCAAGTACTCCAGCACACCTTATGCTTCATTATGTCCCTAACAAACCAACGTCCTCTCAAACCCCTCTCCTCCTCTATCGATCTCCTACACCAGCCTTTGTACTCCAAGCAATTAAGTGCAGCACCACATACAAAGCCAAAATCCTAGAAGTTAATTCAATCCCTAAGGGTATTTAAAACCCCAACAAATGCAGACTTCCAAGTCCCCATAACAAGTATGGGATATTAACACCTCTTTTATGCGTGACAATGTCCGAATAGCTTTAGTTAGTTAGACATTTAATTAGGATCTCTGGTTATGTAAAGTTTTCTATCGTAGGTTCATCGTTAAAATTTTTCGATATGTTGATTGTCGAATTTGATTAATCTTGTGATGAAAATGTTAAGATCCCTTACCTTGTGCTAAAACCTGATACATGTTCCTGAACACCCATGCACATGAATGTAGACTCGGAGACCAAAAAATATTTGTGAACCACCTCCTTAATGTCAGCTTGCCCCCAGTTTTTGGCGTCCTTGTTTTCTGTCCGTTAACTAGAAGATAACGAATACCTTAATGCAGCATTACTACGCAAAAACCCAAAGCCCTTAACAAAGCTAGTAGTCACTGGTCATCAGCAATGTCATTCATTCAAACAAAGTAGTTTTGCAGATTTGTTATTATCACTTTAACGGGGACAAATAAATCCTTGAAGGATAATTCTGGTATCTATATAATGATTCAGAAATATCGATCTTGTGGACAAAGGGTGAACGCTTATTATTTATGCGTAGAATAAACAACCAAATTATACTATGAATATCCCTTATACCGGTCAAGACTGGGAATAACAGAATTGAATATACAAGATTTATCAATACTCAAGTGTATTT
>CAJHQQ010002375.1:0-66262 GCA_905132885.1 Moricandia moricandioides
AGTTCCTAATCTACTATATTAATTATTTCTCTGGTATAAAAATAACAGACAATAAAAAAATACATAAAGTGATCTGCCTCTGAATGTTATATAGTACATTCATACACACATACCTTCAGATCTCCGTATATATGCGTTTGGAATCAGAGAAAACACCTGTCTCGCTTCGTTTTACTTTTGTCTTTTTTTTTGTTTCTTTAAAAATCATTCATTCTTTAACCTCAAGCAAGAATCATAGTCTGCCCACCCCAAAATTATTCATCTTTATAATTATATCCAAAGAACCAAAATTAAAGTTTTTTTTTTAAATTTCTTTGTGCATTTTGGTGATATAATTCAATGATTGTATCATCATCATAGTTGGTACTGTGCTGTGAATCAGAACAAAGGGTTTTAAGTTTTATTTACCTCTCTCTCTCTCTCTCTCTCGATTCCAAGTGAAAATGGAAACTCTACCTTCTCCTTACGGCGATCCAGCCCCGAACTTATCCGATTCGGAGCTCCGAGAAACCGCCTACGAGATCTTAGTCGCTGCTTGCCGCACCACAGGGAGTCGTCCCCTCACTTACATCCCTCAATCCCCCAAGTCCGATCGAAGCAACGGCCGTATCTCTTTCGGCGTCTCCGTCGCTTCATAGATCTCTCACGTCGACGGCGGCCAGCAGAGTGAAGAAGGCGTTAGGGATGAAGAAACGAAGCGGCGGCGGAGAAGGAGAATCCTCGGGTCAACCCGATCGGGTCAAGAAATCTGTAACGGTGGGTGAGTTAGTTCGTGTTCAGATGCGAATCTCTGAGCAGATCGATTCTAGGATTCGAAGAGCTCTTCTCAGGATCGCGTCTGGTCAGGTACGGAGAAGATTTGTTTGAATCTTAGCTCTTCATGATCGTTGATTACAGATTCTCATTTGTTTGTGATTTTGATTTAGCTTGGGAGGCGTGTGGAGACTATGGTTCTACCTCTTGAGCTTCTACAACAGCTCAAAGCCACTGACTTTCCTGATCATGAAGAGTATTTATCATGGCAAAGAAGAAACTTGAAGCTTCTAGAAGCCGGTTTGATCTTACATCCTCATGTTCCTTTGAGTAAATCCGACAAATCTGTTCAACAGCTTAAGCAACTCATCAGGTCCGGTCTCGAGAGGCCGTTAGACACCGGGAAGATCACTGGAGAGTCGCAGAACCTTAGGAGTGTAGTAATGTCTCTTGCTACTCGTTCCAACAGTGATGGGATTGGTCCAGAGACTTGTCATTGGGCTGATGGGTTCCCGTTGAATCTTAGAATCTATCAGATGCTTTTGGAGTCTTGTTTTGATGTTAACGACGAGTTATCTGTTGTTGAGGAAGTAGATGAAGTTTTGGAGCTTATAAAGAAAACATGGCCTGTCTTGGGTATGAGCCAGATGGTTCACAATGTTTGTTTCCTCTGGGTGTTGTTTAATCGGTATGTTGCAACTGGTCAAGTGGAGAATGACTTGCTTGTAGCGGCTCATAACTTGATACTCGATGTTGAGAATGAGGCAAAGGAGACGAATGATCCTGAGTATTCGAAGATCTCTAGCTCTGTTTTGAGTTTGATTTTGGATTGGGCTGAGAAGAGACTTCTTGCTTACCATGATACTTTCAACATCGATAACGTCGAGACCCTTGAAACAACGGTTTCTCTGGGGATCTCAGTAGCTAAAGTACTAGGTGAAGATGCTTCTAGCGAGTATAGAAGGAAAAAGAAGCATGTGGATTCAGGGCGTGATCGAGTTGATACCTATATCAGATCTTCCTTACGTATGGCCTTCACGCAGGTTTGTTAACTATTCTTATTTGAATCAATCTGTTACGTGTCTGCAGCTGTTTATGTATCTCTTTTGGGTTTGTAACAGACAAAGAAGATGGTGGAACATAGCAAGCGGTCAAAATCTCGTCAGAGCACGAACAATCTTCCTGTTCTTGCAATTCTTGCAGAGGATATTGGTCACTTAGCTTTCAACGAGAAGGCGATATTCAGTCCAATCTTAAAGAACTGGCATCCTCTTGCAGCTGGTGTAGCTGCAGCTACGCTTCATTCATGCTATGGAACCGAACTGAAGAAGTTCGTGTCAGCTATCACCGAGTTGACTCCTGATGCAATAAGAGTACTCACCGCTGCAGATAAGCTTGAGAAGGATCTGGTGCAGATTGCAGTTCAGGATGCAGTCGATAGTGATGATGGAGGTAAGTCGGTTATAAGAGAGATGCCTCCTTTTGAAGCAGAAGTTGTTATTGGCAACCTTGTGAAATCATGGATTAAGACCAGAGTCGATAGACTGAAGGAGTGGATTGATCGGAATCTCCAGAAAGAGGTACATAACAACTCTAAAAATCTTTCCTTCTTTATGTTCTTGTAAGAGTTATATTGATGAATGGTGTCTATCTTCAGGCATGGAATCCGAAATTGAATAAACTTGGCATTGCTACTTCTTCTGTGGATGTACTGAGGATGGTAGATGAGACATTGGAAGCGTTTTTCTTGTTGCCGATACTTTTGCATACAGTTTTACTTCCCGAGCTAACCTCTGGACTCGACAAGTGTATGCAGCATTATGTATCAAAGGCGAAATCTTCTTGCGGTAAGCAGATTCTCTTGTTTCCATGAATGATGAACCCCATGCTTTGTTGATTTCACTTATTGAGTTTGTGGTTTTTGTTATAAAATGGTTTCTAATAGGCTCGAGGAATACGTTTCTACCTGCTTTGCCGGCCTTAACCAGATGCACAGTCGGGTCAAGACTACATGGTGTCTTCAAGAAGAAGGAGAAGCCAATGGTGGCTTCTCACAGGAGAAAATCATCACCGCTCGGGACGGGTAATGAGTCAGCAGAAATACTCCAGTTCTGTTGCAGAATCAACACTCTGCATTACATCAGGACGGAGATGGAATCATCCGGAAGAAAAACACTAAACCGTCTCCCGGAATCCGAAATAGCTGCTTTGGATGGTAACGCTAAAATCTTTGAACAGTCCATAGGTTACTGCTCGAAAGGAATACAGCAACTCTCTGAAGCAACTGCTTACAAGATCGTCTTCCACGATCTGAGCAACGTTCTCTGGGACGGTCTGTACGTTGGAGAAGTATCTTCCTCGAGGGTCGAATCCTTTCTTCAAGAACTCGAACGTTGCCTTGAGATTATCTCATCATCGGTTCACGATAGAGTCCGAACCAGAGTCATTTCAGACATCATGAGAGCTTCTTTCGACGGGTTCTTATTAGTCCTCCTCGCTGGTGGACCATCGCGTAGCTTCACGGTTCAAGATTCCGATGCGGTGGACGAGGACTTCAAGTTTCTATGCGATCTCTTCTGGTCAAACGGTGACGGTTTGCCTTTGGATTTGATCGAGAAGGTTTCTACGACGGTCAAGAGTATACTTCCGCTGCTGCGTACGGATACAGAGTCTCTTATCGAACGGTTTAAAGCGGTGTGTCTGGAGAATCACGGTTCAGACAGAGGGAAGCTACCATTGCCGCCGACATCTGGACCGTGGAGTCCGACAGAAGCAAACACGCTGTTGAGAGTTTTGTGTTACCGTTATGATGAGTCTGCGACAAAGTTTCTGAAGAAAACGTATAACTTGCCGAGGAAGCTAACTTGAGAATATGACGTGGAAATGGGAGGGTAGACCGGTCTAAGTGTGAGATGTAGTATATTTTCTTTGGTTTGATGAGAACCGATTTGGTATTGATAAGTTACCTGTACAAGAAAGTAGAAAGAGTTTTTGTGAAACGTTCTTCAGTTGTACTATTCTATTCAAAAGCGTGTAGTTTTTCTTTCTTTTTGTTTATATGTTGTCAACTATATAATATAATATAATATAATATAATATAATATAATATAATATAATATAATATAATATAATATAATATAATAGATATTCGTATAATTATATTTTTATTTTATCTCGATTGACTGTTTGTTCTCTTAGAAACTCCAAATATATGCATTTTGACGGTCAAAATAAATAGGGAAATTCCCTGAAAGAGAAAACGGTGTCGTAATAATTCAAATAAATTTATGTGGTATATGTTTGTTATATGTTCTTCTTATGTAATCAATAACTATATTTCAATACCATTTATTTCTGATTGTTTGTCCCTTTTTTTCTCTTCTTCTGCTCATTGTAGATAGATAACATATACTAATACATAGATATGTATACGGATAAAATATATAGGAGTTTGCTTAGAATATAGCTTTTATTTGGTATCAATGGTTGGTTGTAGTGTTGTAATAATACTCATCATTTATAACAAATAATATAAAATTATTAACTTTACATACACAAATATAAATTGACTCAATTCAACTCATTTTTTCATGAGCATGAACTTTGTTTCTATGCTCATTTAATAAATAAGTTTAATGAACTAGCTTAAATTAAATCACGAGTTTTTAATGAACATGAATTAACTCAAGAAGCTGATTGTTTTTATATTATATATATAAATGATTTCTATTTTTCTTATGTAAGAAAAGATAGTTTCCATATTAATTATATTTATTTTATAAAACTAAAATGTAAGATATTTTTTTTAAATATATATAAAAATGTAAAAGAATATTGATATCATCACAAGATTCTTATATGAAATAGATTTTTGGATAACTGATTTAATTTTAATTTAATTTATTATTAGGTGTTGGTTTTATTCAATATTTAATGTTAATGTTTTAGATTTTTAAGATTTAAAATTTAATGTATATTATGAAAATTATTTATTTTATTTTTGTTTATAATTATTTTTATAATTTTTACTTTTAATTTGATTGTGAATTAGTTTATTTAACTCATGATCTAAATAATCTTTATTTGAGTTTTCATATTAAAATTTATATAATAAATGAAATGAACAGAGTTAACTCGTTAAAGTTTGAACCCACTTAACTCATTTTAACATTCCTAGTTTTTATCTTAAGAAAAAAATTAGTTACATTTTAGTGTATGGGCTGCGAAACAATTGAGAAATAACGAATGGATCAATTGCAAAGCCCAGTACTATGGTTATTAGTCTTTATCACGTGCCGAATAGTTTGAAAACAGAGCATCGCCACGTGCCACCTCAAAATTTGAAATTACGACTTCAAAATAAATCACCAAAGGGTAAGGAAAAGAAAAAAGGAAATCGAGAAAAACAGAAAACCCTCTCTTCTCTCTCTCTCTCTCTCTCTCGAGGAAGGAAGGCAAAGCAAGCATGGAAGCTATGCTAGTGGACTGTGTACGCAACAGCCTCAGTCATTTTGTGTACAAGAACGCCATTTTCATGTGCGAGCGTCTCTGCGCCGAGTTTCCCTCTGAGGTTACCTCTTGTTTCCTCTCTATGGATTCTGTAAATCGGAGCTGTTAATATAGAGATTCTGTGTTATTTGAAACTGGGTACTTTTGGGTGTGTAATTCAATCGCGTCCTTGACTTCTTCGAGATCGATTTTCGGTTTCTTAGCTTTTAACCCCTTTTGATTCAAGATCTATATGTTGTTTCGTTGGTCGATTACACGATGAATTCGTTTTTTTCTTCACTATTGACAAATTGCAAAACGAGGGTTGCTTCTTTCTTTAGATCTCTCCCACAATGTTTTGACTTTTTGTTATCCCAAAGTGTTTACTTTCCTCGGAGCTTAGCTATGAGTCCAACTGTTATAGCAAATTTATGGGCAATTGCATAACCTTCAAATTAGGGTTTATGCAGCTTCACTAGTAGTTGTCCAGTTTTGCTAGCTTCGTGTAAGTGAAAACATGTCAATAAAGGTCTAGACTTTGAGGCATTCTTGTCTGTTTTTTCCCTCTTAAATAGGGTAATTTGCAGCTATTAGCCACCAGTTACCTACAGAATAATCAAGCTTACAGTGCCTATCATCTGCTCAAGGGTATGTTTCTTGGTTTGTCCATAGTCTTCTTTTATTAGGTCGTTTGCTCATCTTTGTATTGCGTCGTTGTTATGTAAAGGAACACAAATGGCTCAGTCTCGGTACTTGTTCGCGTTATCTTGCTACCAGATGGACCTTCTTAATGAAGCTGAATCTGCACTCTGCCCTGTTAATGAACCTGGTGCGGAGGTACTTAGTTATCTCTGTTAGATTGCCTTTGTTTGATCACGCAGTGTCTTTTTACAAACTCAGTGTGTCAGTACTCAGTATCTGGACCTTTTGTGTTTGTTTTAGTTCACCTAAGAAGATAATAACGTAGCTTCTGGTTATTCTGCAGATCCCAAATGGTGCAGCGGGTCATTACCTTCTTGGACTTATTTACAAGTTCGTTTCTTGCTTTCTCTATCTAAGCATTTTCGTCTTTATTCTGAATGTGTTGTTCGAGATGTTTTCTCATTAGTGATCTTTCAGGTATACTGATAGAAGGAAGAACGCCGCTCAACAATTTAAGCAGTCTTTGACGCTGGATCCTCTACTTTGGGCTGCATATGAGGAATTATGCATACTAGGTGAACATAATGCATTTTCTGCATACTTCGTACGTTTGTTTTTGTTCCCTGACGTTTTTCTGGCCATCCTACCTTTTTTAGGTGCTGCTGAGGAAGCAACTGTGGTTTTTGGTGAAGCAGCTGCCCTCTCTATCCAAAAGCAGTACATGCAACAACTGCCAACTTCAATGGGCTTAAACACGTACAATGAGGAACGTAATACGACTTCTACTAAAAACACGAGTTCTGAAGATTACAGTCCAAGGCAGCCCAAGCACACACAAGGCCATGGCCTTAAAGATATCTCTGGAAATTTCCATTCTCATGGTCTAAACGGAGGTGTTTCGAACATGACATTCTATAATACCCCTTCGCCAGTGGCTGCACAGGTAATGTCACACTTCTTTTAATATGAACAAGTTGGTCGGCTTTCTGTTGATCAAGGTTTCTTGAGTACTTTTGAGATTAATGCATCATGTGGTATTGATTTTACAGCGCTTGCTTTGCTTATTCTTCAGTGCTAAAAATGGTTTGGTTAATTTTTCATTGACTATTAGTTCTGAGTCTGTTTTTAATGTCTTTCGTTTGGCATGCTACCTTACTACTTATCTGTAGAATTGTATGTTTTCACCTTATAAGCATTGTTTTGGTCATGGTACATTACTATATTGTGTATGTGCTTTAAAAAGCAGCTGTGAATGAGATTTAAATTCACTTGTATATTTGTCAAATTGTAGCTATCCGGTATGGCTCCACCACCACTTTTCCGGAATTTTCAGCCGGCTGTTCCAAACCAAAACTCCCTTACTACTGACAATTCCCCAAAGTCCACAGTTAACTCTACTATTCAAGCACCTGCACCCAGAAGAAAATTTGTAGACGAAGGAAAGCTACGTAAGGTAGTATTCAGATGCCTCTACTGGTGTACTTTTTGTCATAAAGACACGATTCTGAATTTATCGGTTTTCTTTCTGTATCTTTTCCTATGCAGATTTCAGGCAGGCTGTTTTCTGATTCTGGTCCACGACGGAGTTCGAGACTGTCTGCTGATTCAGGTGCAAACACTAATGCAAGTGTTGCAACAGTAAGCGGAAATGGGAACAACACTTCCAAGTATTTGGGAGGTTCTAAATTGGGTTCTTTGGGACTTCGTTCTGTTACACTTCGGAAGGGGAATTCTTGGGCAAATGAAAACATGGATGAAGGTTGTGACATTACATGCACTATCTCACCATCTTTTTTTGAAAGCTGGAATGTTGTGATTTTTGTAATCATGTCTCCTTTTTTTGTTATGTATACTCAACACATTCTAATCATGTTTGTTATAGGGGTTCGCAGCGAACCTTTTGATGATTCAAGGCCTAACACGGCCTCAACGACTGCTTCTATGGCTTCCACTGATGCTAAATCCTGTGATCAAGAAGACGAAATAATGTTGCAAAAAATCACAACTGGGGTTTCAGAATTATTAAGCCTCCTAAGGACACTCGGGGAAGGGTGTAGACTTTCGTATATGTACAAGTGTCAGGTAAGAATATTGTTGCTTACTTAAGTAATACAAATTTAATATATATATATATAGGATTATTTCATTGTCTTCCTTGTTCTTCTGGGTGTTTCAGGAGGCATTGGATACGTATATGAAACTTCCACATAAGCATTATAATACAGGATGGGTTCTTTCCCAGGTAACAAGCGACTCTTCTCTCTTTTAGGTTGTCATACTTGGATATGCTTATTCTACGAACTTTCTTTTCAGTTTGGTGCTTGTGTCTAGACTTTATAAAACGACTAACTTGAAAGGAAGTGTCCAAAGAGAACCCCTGCATGAAGTTTTTGTTTGATGGCCTGTGATATTAATTGTTGAAGGTATTTTGATGGCGCTATTAATGCAGGTCGGGAAAGCATACTTTGAGTTAATAGATTATTTAGAAGCTGAAAAAGCATTCCGCCTCGCCCGCCAGGCTTCTCCTTATAGCTTAGAAGGAATGGATATTTACTCTACGGTCCTCTACGTAAGTGTGTTTTCCTGGTTTACTTTGATCTTTTGCTTTTAGTCTCAGGGAAGTTGGTAAATTTCTGCAAAGAAATCTCATAGATTGTCATTTTTTTTCGTTTTTACAGCATTTGAAGGAAGATATGAAGCTGAGTTACTTGGCTCAGGAACTTATATCAACAGATCGCTTAGCTCCTCAATCTTGGTATTTTTTTTCTTGTCGATTGTGTCTTTATGATTACTTCATTTCTTATCGGTGATGACATAAATAAGCAAAATGCGAAATTATGTAGGTGTGCTATGGGAAACTGTTATAGTTTGCAAAAAGACCATGAGACTGCACTAAAGAACTTCTTACGAGCTGTTCAGTTGAATCCAAGATTTGCATACGCACATACTTTATGTGGCCACGAGTAAGAAAACTTCTATTCATGTTAACAATAGTCTGCTTGAAATGCTCTGGTTGCTGGTCTAAGCAACAGTGCCTCTCTTTACCGTTTCTCTAGATACGCAACTCTCGAAGATTTTGAGAACGGAATGAAAAGTTACCAAAACGCACTTCGTGTAGACACAAGACACTATAACGCATGGTATGGGCTTGGAATGATCTATCTACGTCAAGAGAAGTTAGAGTTCTCAGAGCATCACTTCAGAATGGCTTTCTTAATAAACCCGAGTTCCTCTGTTATAATGTCTTACTTGGGGACAGCTTTGCATGCCTTAAAGGTTATCTTCTTACACTCATTTAAGCGGACAAGAAAAACAGTCTTTTGAAGAATGACTAAAAAGAATCTTGTTTTTGTACTGTGTTAACAGAGAAGCGAGGAAGCGTTAGAGATAATGGAGCAAGCTATATTGGCAGACAGGAAGAATCCTCTTCCAATGTACCAGAAAGCTAACATACTTGTCTGCTTAGAAAGATTAGATGAAGCTCTAGAAGTTCTGGAGGAGCTTAAAGAGTATGCGCCTTCAGAGAGCAGCGTATACGCTCTAATGGGCAGGATCTATAAGCGGCGAAACATGCACGATAAAGCCATGCTTCATTTTGGTCTAGCTTTGGATATGAAACCGCCTGCAACTGATGTTGCTGCAATAAAGGTTCGAGTCTTTCAGAAACACACAAGAAGCAGAGTCATCTTCTGATGGTTTTATCTACTGCTTTAAAATATTGAAACTGGTTATTATTGTCTGAAACAGGCTGCAATGGAGAAGTTGCATGTTCCAGATGAGATCGACGAGAGCCCATAGAGAACCGTTGCTACTTTGAGAACCATGGAGAAAGACAAGTGTATGGGGTTTGTGCAAAGCCTACCTCCTTTATGGAACTAGTTGGGTTTTAAATCTTCCAAAGATTTTGTAGCTTTGGTAACCAAACCGTAACACAGCCACAAAGAGCTTACCACATGAGTATGTATCATGAGTTAATCTGTATGTTGTTCATACCTACTTCTCGCAATATAAAAATTTATATTTGTTTAGAAACTCCATGTTTGTCTAGAGGTTTCTTTTCTTCTTCCAGTAATTTTGTTTTATCTAAATAATTTTTTTTCATCAATATTTTCATTTTAGTACTAAGAAGAAGAAATAATGGCTTTTTGTCAATTATGCCACGAAATTACATATTGATCCTGGATTTCTTTGTTAACTGGTCCACAACTCTAATAAAATTCCTAAGAATATAACCGAAACTAAATTTATGACTAGCAGCCAAGGATTTTATGTCTTGAATGTATGCAAAAGCTTCTATTAATCTTATTTTTTGAGCTTGTTTGCCTTTCAGGTTGAGATTCAAACTCCTTGCAATTTTTATAGAATCTCCTAGGAATGCCACCTTCTGGTAGTTTAATATGTGAGCTTGTTGAACTGCACTCCACATAACCATTGCTTCTACTTCTAAGCATGAGTTAGTTGGTTCCATTGCAGAGCTTTCTTGGAGTTTAGATATGCCTTCTTTGCTAAAAAAAGACTCATATGTCAATCTTCTCATATGATGACTTCCATGAAGCATCCATAATGGAGTAGTACTCTGTATCTTGCGGGAGCACCTCTTCTATGGATCTTTGTCTAGAATGTCTTTGTGTTACAGGTTCATCCATTAAAAGTGCATCCTTCCAGACCTTTATGTCCATCAAAGCAGTGTTGATGACATGAATTATGTGTTCTTTTTTATTACCAAACACCAATTTGTTGCACATTTTTTAAATTCTGCATCCAAGAAATTGAGAGAGTTGAATTTGCAAGTCAGGGGAAGTCGACTCAATCAAGCCGTGTAAAATATCTAGCACTGAGACATTGTTATTGATATGTAGATTGCACCCCTCCATCGCAAATGTCCATTTTTCTCTAGCTACTCTGCAATGAAGGATCAAATGATCAATAGTTTCAGTTTCTTCTCCACAGACCTGACAGCAACTTTGTATTTGGCACCCCTTAACTTTGAGATTTTGAGCAATTGGAAGACCATTATGAAAAACTTTCCACCAGAACAATTTGATCTTCGGAGATATGTTGATTCTCCATAATTTATTCAACAGACTGTTACAAGATTGCAAGGTAGGAGAAATAGGAGCCTATGAATTGTGATCTCATCATCCATTGTTTTCTGCATATGGTATCCTGTTTTGACTGTATAGATCTCTATTGCTCCGTGGCTCCATCTCAACATGTCCTAACTCCCCATCCAGCTCGGTTTATACGTAGTATCCTGCTTACGTCCTCTTCATGTACTAGTCTCTTAATCTTTTGAATGTCCCATATTTTGGTCCCTGGCATAAAGAGATCTTTAACTAGTAAGTCAGGATATATTAAAGCTCCAGGGCCTCTTGAGTTCAATGTGGCCGAATTAGGGAGCCAATTATCCTTCCATACTCTTACTTTTTAGCCATCACCTATGATCCATCTAGACCCTTTTTGATCAAAAATTGAGTCTGAATAATGCTTCTCCATGCATAACTGGAAGTTTAAAAACTTTTAGCATCAAGAAAACTTGGTTTCCTAGAATATTTAGCCTTATAAACCTTAGCTAACAACAATGAAGGGTTGGTGATTAGCCTCCAAGCTTGTTTTCCAAACAAGGCTTTATTGAATGCTAGCATGTCTCTAAATCCCAACCCTCCTTCCTTTTTAGAAGCAGTTATTTTGTTCCAAGATACCCAATTTATCCCATGCCTATACGCACAAGCCGACCACCAAAATCTACACATAGCCTTAGTAATATCTCTGATCATGGTTCTTGGAAGAATAATAAAGACATAGTATAAGTAGGTAACGCTGTGATAACAACCTTAAAAAGTACCTCTTTACCAGCTGGGGAGAGAAACTTTGAGTACTAGTTTTCAATTTTGTTTTAATTCTCTCTGTGATGTATTGAAAGACTTCTCTTCTCCTTCTTCCTATTTGTTCAGGAAGTCTCAAATATCTGCCAAAACCTCCAATTTTCACTATTCCCAGATCCATCATTATTTGATTCTTAGTTTGTTGAGGAGTACCTTTTCCAAAAGAAATTGCAGACTTGGAATAGTTCACTTCTTGACATAGTGCATGTTGATAGACATTGAGAATATGTTTCAGGTTTCTCACTTCTTCTTCAGTAGCTTTACAGAAGACTAATGATCTGCAAAAAATAAATGAGAGATTGGAGGTCCACTTCTTGAGGCTTTAAACCCATGTATTCTCTGTTGGAGAATATTTTGCTTGATCAGCCTTGATAGTCCCTCAGTGCATAATATGTAAAGATTTGGTGAGATAGGGTCACCTTGTTTGAGTCCTCGCTGTGGCTTGATGCATTTTTTCTGCTCTCCATTTATCAAGACTGAATACGAGACCGAAGTGATACACCTCATAATCCAATCTTTCCATTGCTGACAAAAGCCCATCCTTTCCATAACTGGATTTACAAAGCACCACTCAACTTTATCAAAAGTTTTGGCAATATCAGTTTTGATTGCTATGAACTTATTCTTAAGATTCTTGGTATGGAGTGAATGCATCAATTCATGAGCTATGATACATTATTGAAGCCTATCAGAGATAAATTCTGATTGATTCTCAGTAATGATGCAATTTAAGGATGGCTTCAAGCGCTCAGCCAATATCTTTGAAATAATTTTTTATGCTACATTGGCTAAGCTAATCGGCCTATAGTCTTTTATAGTGGCAGGGATCTCTATCTTTGGAACTAAGCATATATGAGTTTGGTTTAGCTTAGGGTCTAAGTGGTTATGCTGAAAAAAATTATTAACAAAAGAGATAAAACATGGCTTGATGAAATCCTAGTGATGTTGATAGAAGGCAGCAGCAATACGAGGACCTGGTGCCTTGTCTGAATTAAAGCAAAGACCGCACTCTTGATTTCTTCTTCCGTAATTGGACTGGTGATTTTCTGGTTGATCTCATCTGTAACTGTATGAAGGATACCTTCCATGAGATGTGGACTGATATAACTTTCATGAATGGAATATAATTGTTTGAAATACCTTTCCACGTGGGCAAATATATCTTCAGCCACTGTATAAGTCCTTCCATTTTCATCTCGTATGTGGACTATTTTGTTGTAGCTACGCCTTTGCTTAGTCTTGGCATGGAAGTAGGTACTTAGTATTTGTCCCATGCATTCAACCAGAGCACACAACTTTTTGTTCTCCAATACTCTTCTTCCAATTTGTATTGTAATTGTAATTGAGCTTTTAAGTTTCCTAAGTAAGCATAATCAATGAAAGGAGCATTATAAGCTTTTTGAATTTCCTCCTTAAGTTAAGAAATTAACTTTTCTGAATAGGTATTATGCTTGCTCCTCCATTGAGATAGAGCTCCACATCATTTCATGAGGACTGTGTATATGTCTCCATTCATAAGTTTAGCACTCTCCTGTTGGCAAACTTCATCTACAACTTGTTGAAAATTAGGAGTTAATCGCCATCTTAAATCATATTTAAAAGATTTCCCTTTCTTCCATTTGTTATGAATAGTATCAAGCAATAATGGTATGTGATCACAACCAATTCAAGGAAGAAGAGACACAGTAGCCATAAGATACATTTTTAACCAGTCACAGTTGGCCACGGCCCTATCAGTTCTACTCATTACGGTGTATTTTGATCTTTTACCAGTCCATGTAAACTTCCCTCCTGTGGTCTTATTATCTTGCATACCCAAGACTGACAATATTTTATTAAATAAAGAGTAAGAAGCCACATACCTTATAACACCTCCATATTTTTCATCTTGTCTCTTGATGTTATTAAAGTCTCCTATCATCATTTGTGGCTTATTCTGCAAAAAAAAAAAACTGCATATTCTGATTTTATTAAATCACACCATTGCTCATGTCTATACTTGCCAACCAGATTTCCATATATATGTGATAGTCAAAACGTATTGGCATCATCTTGTATAACCATTTTAGTATGATACAAAGAAGTGCTATAAAAAAAAACTGATCTTAATCCTATCATTCCAAAAGAAAGCAGCCCCTCCAAATAATTTTTAGAATATATTCGTCAACAATTAATGTTTTTAATTTCTTTGCAGAATTTTAATTAAAGTTTACTATGATTCGTTAAAGAGTTCAAAAACCAAAGAAAATAAAGAATGGCTAAGATATTTTATACTCATTCTGTTATTGAAAGCTTGATGTATTGCAAGCACGTTTGTTTCTGAAAGATATAGTATACTTTGTGATTTCAATATATTTTATATAAGGTAATAATAGCAAATTATAAATTTTCACAACATTGATTTGTATTTAATGAATTGTTTTAAGTTTAATATTATTATAAATAGTTGATCATAGAAAATAATTATTTCATCACCAATTTTCATATGTTTTTAATAGGCGTAAAACATATAAATATTTATCTTTAGTGTTCAATATAACCAAATAAAAATAAATAAATACGGAATATTTTCTAGCTCTAGATCTCATTTGCTTTTTATACCATATTTTACTATTCTGGTCCGATTTAG
The DNA here is from genome assembly GCA_905132885.1 of Moricandia moricandioides. Lineage (NCBI taxonomy): Eukaryota > Viridiplantae > Streptophyta > Magnoliopsida > Brassicales > Brassicaceae > Moricandia > Moricandia moricandioides. The sequence continues at coordinate 14,398 of CAJHQQ010002375.1, forward strand.
AAGCTCAGAATTTTGGATACTCATTCCACCCATATAACTGTAAATGTAGTCTTAGAGCTAGTACTCGGAAAACAATATTAAAATTAATTCAGGTAATTGATTATAGAATTAAAATTCATTTTATTTCTTATGCTAGAAAAGTAAATGAGTGTTTTGCAAAAGTGACTCAAAATTTCAATTCAAATGCAAAACTAACCCACCATTTTTTTGGAACTTTTATTTGCCTTATTCACCCTAAATTTCTGAGTTATTCACAAAAATGCCATTGCTTTTTTTTTTAAATAAGTCTTTTACTCTATCATCCTTATCTTCACCAAATATTTACAATATTGCCATTGCCATCAATCCCCCAACTACCATGAACAACCAATTTGAAGGTCTTAATGACAAAAAAAAACGATTTTTTCTCTTACTATCTCATTTGTTGTGCATTCAAACCACATGTCTTTCACTTTCCTTAAAAATTCATTCAAAAAACCCAAGATTTTTATTCCAAACTTTGTAATGTTCATAGAGTAACGGATTGGTAGCTTGAGTATTGAAGTTCTGTGTGCTTGGAGAAGCCTAAGCAAGTCATCTGACGGTCCAAGGTATGAAATCGATATTGTTTTTCAGATCTGTTCACGAAGAAGACTTCTAGAGAAGTCTTCTGGTCAATGCATAGGTTAGTTTTGCAATTGACCTTTTGCGTGTTTTGACTAGAAGACTTCCCCAACAGTCTTCTAACTTTCCTTTGATTACAAAAAAAAACAAGCAAAACCGAGAAGACTTCCCTAGCAGTCTTCTCGGATAAACATGTTGGTTTTGCAATTGACCGAAATTTGTCAGAAATTTGACTTCTGTAGAAGACTTCTCTAGAAGTTTTCCGCCGGAAGACTTCTAGAGAAGTCTTCTTTTTTATAACATGAAGTCTTCTCAGCGTCGCCAGAAGTCTGCCTGGGTTACTTTTGCAATTGAGAATTAATAGCAAAACATTAAATATTAATGAGAAGACTTCTCTAGACGTCTTCTCAAGTTTTATTCTGGGTTTCTGGTCAAACATTTGGTAACGAGAGAAGACTTCTTAAGAGGTCTTCCGTCGGAAGACTTCTAGAGAAGTCTTCTCAATAATATTTAATGTTTTGCTATTAATTCTCAATTGCAAAAGTAACCCAGGCAGACTTCTGGCGACGCTGAGAAGACTTCATGTTATAAAAAAGAAGACTTCCCTAGAAGTCTTCCGCCGGAAGACTTCTAGAGAAGTCTTCTACAGAAGTCAAATTTCTGACAACGATCGGTCAATTGCAAAACCAACCTGTTTTCTCTGGGAATTTCGAGAATTTTTCAAAATCAAAAGTAAGCCAATATTTACAAAGGAAGACTTCTCAATATGTCTTCTACAGAGTAGACTTCTAGAGAAGTCTTCCTTCGTAAATTTACAATTGCAAAAGTGACCTAAACGGAAGACTTCTTTAGAAGTCTTCTCTGGGGATGACTTCTTTAGAAGTTTTCTTCAGGGTAGACTTCTTAAGAAGTCTTCTACGTCAATCTTTATTAAACTTCAATTTTCTCAAAACTCAAAACGAATTTTTAATATTTTTTTGTTAATTAATGTGTATTGGGGCTCCTGAGTGAAATTCATAACTAAAATGATGATAATTATGAGGTTACAAACTTTTTATGTTTATTAATGTTCCTAGCTAAACGTAGAAGACTTCTTAAGAAGTCTTTCGTGAGAAGACTTACGGAAGACTTACGAAGTCTTCCGTAAGTCTTCTTGCGGAAGACTTCTTAAGAAGTCTTCTCAGTTTTTTTTTTTAAATATGATGTTGTGTGTTTGCTAATGTGTTTTAATATGATTTTTTTCAGATGATGCTTCAGTTACCTGTTGTTTACGGAGAATGGTTGATGAAAGATAATTCTTGGGATTTTGTGGTTGATAATGTCAAAGGAGCGAGAATGTTCTTTTTGAGTGATGGTTCTACATATGATGAACTTGTTGAAATGGCTGTAGAAGATTTTAACCTGGATAAGAACGTTGAGGTTGTGGATTTAACTTACTTGTTACCAGACGCACTAATGCAACAAATAGCTCCTGATACTCCTCCTATTCATGTTACAAGTGATAGACAAGTTCAGAACTTGATCAAGATAAGTAAAACACATGTTGTACGTCTTTGTGTATCAAGCCGAGGCAGGATGAGGAATGTCAATGATGTCAATGCTGAAGGAAACCTAGCTGTTGAAAGAGAAGAAGAAAATGGAGGGGAAGAAGAAAATGAAGTGGAAGATGATGATAATTTGCCTCAAAATATAAATTATGAGGAGGAGAAGTATGTTGCTGAAGTGGATGATGAGTTTGGAGATTACAGTGAGTATGGAAGAGTTAAGGATGAGGAAGAGGAAGAGGAAGAGGAAGAGGAAGAGGAAGAAGATATATGTTTTGAGAATTTCAAAGAGACATACTGAGACATACCTGTGTGCAGATATCCTCTTTGACAAATTTTCGTCCTTTATGCCCCTTATAAGCCAGCAGAGGAAGACTAGCTTTGTTTCGTATGGGCTTTCCATACTCCGCAGCAAAGTCTGGCAGAGCGAAGTAGATCCAGACTTGGAGTACTTGAATAAACCTATCAATGGTGTAAGATTTTGTCAAATCATTAGCCTTCACAGAGTCCATAAGGATCTTAAACGCCAATCTCCCCCATGGGTAAGCCTCAAACTCTTCAAGATTCATCACTAGCCTGGCAGGACTAGCCCGTGTAGCGGATGTGGACTTTCGTCCTTCAATGAATCCTGTGTAGATGGCTAGGTATCCCAACCTCATGCGGTCATCCCGAGACCATTGTCCACATCTCCCACACGCCACCACTATTTGCTGGGAGCTTGGACCAGAGTCGATATCAACACCCATCAACTCCCAGAACCGATACAAATCCTTTGTTAGCCCTACATGAGGATTATCCACATGCTCAACATAGTCGCAATTAAGACCGGTGAGATGTTCGAACTCAATAAGTGAAAACCTCACCGGCTCTGAACCAATGAGACTCCACAACTCGTACTTCTTCTTGACATCGAGCTGAAAACAGAGCATATAGTGAACCAGCCTAGATGCCCAACCAAAGTTTAACTCCCAGAACTTTTTGAAGACTCCCAACCAAGAGTTCTTCAGCTCCTCCCATTCATCAGCATGGAGAGCATCCTTTACGGCAAGAAGTAATATGGGGTAATCAATATGATATTCAATGCTCTTCAATGGAATCGGCTCTTCCCCTAGGGTGAACAACCTCTTCGGGAGTACTGGTAATTCCATTCTATAGCCTGCAAATAATGATAAAACAACATCTCAAACATAAAACAAACACACCAAGAGTTATATACTAACATACAGACTGTGAAGACTTTGGAAGACTTCGGAAGACTTACCGAAGACTTACGGAAGACTTCATGGAAGTCATCCGGAAGACTTCATGGAAGTCATCCGGAAGACTTCATGGAAGTCATCCAGAAGACTTCATGGAAGACTTATGGAAGATTCGGATGGCTTCCATTAAGTCTTCCGGATGACTTCCATGAAGTCTTCCAGATGACTACCATGAACACTTACGGATGACTTCCAAGAAAACTTACGGGTGATTTCTATGAAGATTTACGGCAGACTTCCGGGAGACTTACGGACAAATGGGTCAACTTGAGGTCGAAAAGGAAAGAAATAGAGGAACAAGTCAAGGGGAGAAACGAACGGTTTCAGATCTGAAATAAAGAGGAACCGGTAGTCGAAAGAGATTCGTCGGAAATCGTCACAGTAATCGCCTTAGAAGAGGAGGCTAGGGTTTTCACCAACTTTTTTTTTCTGAAACACCGGAAAGTGAAAAAAACAGTGAAAAACTATTATTTATATGTATGGTAAATTATCAGGTTATGTTAAATATATTTTGGTTTTTTCCAGTTAATTTCAAATTGAAGGTAAATTAAGTTCGAGTTTGGTTTGGAAGACTTCTTGAGAAGTCTTCTCGGAGTCTTCCGTGAAGTCTTCCTTGAAGTCTTCTACTGCATTATATGTTAGAAGATATCCTGGGAAGTCTTCTGGAAGTCTTCCGAAACTCTAAATCAATTAACTAACCAAAAAGCACTTCCTTAAACATAAAATAAACTTAGAAAGTGGTTAAATCATCTTATTAGAGGATCACTAACACATATTCGTCAAATTCAAAAAAAAAGTTAAGAAGATAGATTTCAAAATCTACGCCTAAAACTACCTACAATACTATCACATATGTTACTAAACCCTAAACCAATGAATACCATGACTCATTCTACATTAATTCATTTTCAATTTTAGTTGATATAAAATTACATTATTTACAAATGTTTGTGGTTACATGATTTCTATTTTTCCTCTATATAAATATTTTTTATGAATTTTATAAATTATTTTTAGGATTTATTGTTTGAGAAGACTTTCAGAGAAGTCTTCTAGAGAATACGTACATGGAAGTCTTCTCAGAGAAGACTTTTGGAAGACTACTGGATAACTCACGGAAGACGTCCGGAAGACTTCCGGAAGACTTTGCCATTAGGCGGGAATTTGAATTTCACTGAAATTCAAGCGGTAAAATTGTAGAGTCTTCCGTAAGTCTTCTACTGCATTATATGTTAGAAGACATTCCGAGAAGTCTTCTGGAAGTCTTCTGAAACCCTAAACAATTAACTAACCAAAAACACTTCCTTAAACATAAAATAAACTTAGAAATTGTTTAAAATCATCTTATTAGAGGATCACTAACACATATTCGTCAAATTCAACAAAAAAAAAGTTAAGAAGATAGATTTCAAAATCTACGCCTAAAACTGCCTACAATACTATCACATATGTTACTAAACCCTAAACCAATGAATACTATGACTCATGCTACATTAATTCATCTAGGTTGAAAACAATTAAATTTTAGTTGATATAAATTTACATTATTTACAAATGTTTGTGGTTACATGATTTCTATTTTTTCTCTATATAAATATTTTTCATGAATTTTATAAATTATTTTTAGGATTTATTGTTTGAGAAGACTTCTAGAGAAGTTTTCCGGAGAATACGTACATGGAAGTCTTCTCAGAGAAGACTTTCGGAAGACTACTGGACGACTCACGGAAGACGTACGGAAGATTTCTTAGAGAAGACTTCTAGAGAAGTCTTCCGTACAGAAGACTTTCATAGAAGTCTTCTTACGCGAAAATGTTATTTTGGTAAAATTGAATACAATTTTTTTGTTTGCTCACAAAGAGTTTATTGTATTTTCACTAGCCTTTTGGGTTACTTTTGCATTTGATTAAATTTGGGGTATACTTTTGCATTTGAAATCAAGTTTTGAGTCATTTTTAGCAATTTTCCCAAAGTAAATACTTTAGTTTTCAGAGAGATAAAAAAATGTTTGTTTTTTTGTAGCTCCAAAATAATGGTCGGAGGCTTCTATAGCTCTCAAATCGAATTTGCTAATTTGTTTTGCTTGTGTTTTTTGAGATTTATTTGATTATTTTCAAATTATTTTGTATTTAACAAAAAAATTATTTGTTATTTTATGTGTTTTTCAAAACCATTTTTTTGGATATGATTAAAAATAATAACATTTTATTTTCATATATGAATAAGGTATTCAAATCTAAAAATTGCAGATAATTTATTGTACAATTACTTTTTATTTTATCACTGAAAAATAAATAAAAATCTAAATCATGAAGTGAAATTTTAGCAATTTTAAGATTTCACTTATAAACGTACATTCAACCAATTATCTCTTAAATAACTTATTTTTAATATATAATAAATTGTGTGATATAATTTTATATGATTTATAAATTTTTATGAATATAGATTTTTACAATTATAAATATATTTATAACCATTTACAAAAAAAATATTTATACATTTATATATTTTTTTGTGATTCACTTTGTTTACAACTCTTTACTTACATGATTAATAATACAATTGATTATTAAAAGAAATATTTTTTTTACTTCAATATAAAAGTTGAAGATTTTTTTTAATTAATTTTATTTTAGAATTTATATAAATAAATCAAAGCTAAATTCCCATAAAATATAACAATCTTAAATATTTTACGTATAATGGGAGTAGTCAAAACTCATTAAAAATATAACAATCTGTTTGATTTCTATAAATCGTTATAAATATATATATTTATACAATAATAAATAGACGTAGAAGTATTTACAAATGATTTTATAACATTTTATAAGTCTTATAAATGAATTTATAAACTCTTATAAATGATTTAGTAAAGATTATATAAATGAGATATGAACTCTAATAAATGCTCTATTAAATATACAATTCTTGAGAAAAGTATTCACAAATGCTTAAGCTTGTAAAATTTTACTTCAGCCCTCTGCATTCTGCAAGTAAAATTTTACAGTGACAACTCTGGCCCGGATGTCTATGATATTTTTTTACTTTATAAAAAGTATGTAACTAGGGATTTATGCTACATATTAAACATCATGTATATGCTAGAGAATTTAATTGTAATGATTTTTTCAAAAGAAAAAATATTGCCTAATTTATGAAATATAAGCTAATAATAGTTGATAAAAACTAATGTATCAATGCTGGCTAATAATTTTTTTAAGAAATATAAGAATATGCAAGTTTTTTTTCATATATAGGATGGTTTTGAAAAGGGATCTCTACAAAATAAACACAAGTGATAGTAGGTATTAACATGTTTAAAATAATGACAGTAATAAAAATAATAACCTTTTAATAGACAAAAGACAAAATAGCAATGTCAGCAAGTAAACCATTAATAAGAAAACAAGCAAAAGTAAATAGAAATGTATAAAATTATATAAAATATAGATTTGTTATCATATATATCCTTCTTGGCATCTTAATTTGGGGAAAATAAAGATTTTGTTATCATATTTATCCTTCTTGTCATCCTTTTCAAGTAATTATATATCAGAGAGGCATATCTATTGTGTTTGTCCTCTATTATAAAATGTGTGGATGAGCTATAACTGATATATAAGGTTATAACATGTGAACAAGAGTAGAAAGCATCATCAAGAAATTTGTAATCTTCTCGAGGTATATTTTTTCTTGGGGATTAAATTCAAGTTTGTATCATTTGAAATTATCACTACAAGTCTTTTCTGTTAAGATTACTCAATATATTAGATGTTTGTTTTGGATGTGCCCTAAAAAGTTGTATGTTCTTAGGTTTGAGTTTGTCTTATCACCATGAAGACAAAGGAAATACAAGACAACAATAAAGGAGTGATCACAACCATCAGAGATAGCTTAGACTCGATCCCTCTTGATCTAATGAGCCATATACTCTTAACATTTCCTGCAAAATCCCTTATCGAGTTCACATGTGTATCTAATACATGGTACTCCATAATCCGTAGCCAAATGTTCATAAAAACTTTCATGTCAACATCTATCTCTCGACCTCGTCTCCTTGTCACCTTCGAACGCAACTACAATAACGATAATGAACTGCTCTTCTTTTCGTCGCCTCATACTTCTCAAGTATCAAATGATTCATCATCAGTAGTGTCCAGACATGAGATGACGATATCAAAAACCTCTCCTGGTGATTACTTTATCCATAGTCCTTCTGTCCATGGCTTTATATGTTGTTCTCATCAACATCAATACATGGTATGTAATCCAACTACAAGACAAGTCATAAACTTACCCAATGATCATGAGTTTGACCATGGTACAATGAAATGTTACATGCATTTGGGATATGATCCAAGCAAAGATAAGTACAAAGTATTGCGTATGGTCACACAACCACTTAGCAACTTAGTTTCTGAGCATAGTGTGTATACATTGGAACGTCAAGAATCTTCTTATTCTCTGTGGAGGCGTGTTAAAGGTGGTATATCTAACTACATTCCTAGTTCAACTGGAGTATACATTAATGGAGTTGTGTATTATGAAGCTAGGGTAAAGCCATGGATTAGCTCTATAATACTGGTTACTTTTGATTTTGGTTCTGAGCGTTTTGGTCAGATTAAAACACCAGAAGAAAAGTTTAGTTGCCTAGCAAAGTATAAAGGGAAACTAGCAGGCCTTAGTATCCTAGGCAATAGTTTTAGTTTGTGGGTTCTTGACGATGAGAAGGAGCAAACTTGGTCGAAGACAGATACTTTTGTTTTGTCCCATACTTTGTGGAATCTACAACTAAAATTTTCAGGAACCACTGATGCTGGGGAACTGGTTTTTGCACCAAGTTTGTTTTATGATTACTTCGAAGTTTTCTATTTCGATATAAAGGAAAAGACAATGAGAAGAGTTAAGCTTGAAGGAGTCACAAACGATAAGGAGTTTAGATGTCGTAGAAAACATCTTTGTTATGTATCAATCTTAAGTGACCATGTCGATAATATTTATATGTATTAATTTAAATTATATGTTGTTGTAATCAACCTTTTTTTTCATTTTATCATTTTCTTTACATTATGTTTAATCAACCTTTATTCAAATCTAAGAATCCTCGCTTGAGTTTAGCTATGAAGTTCTAAAAGAGTAGCGATAAACGATATATATATATATATATATGTACTTTATGTTCAACCTGATTCAAACCTAAATACTTTTCCTAGAAATATCTGATTCAGTGTGATTATATATCTTTTTCGTTTAGAATTTGCATGTTAGAAGTTTTTCGTTTGATTTCTTTTCTTTTCCGGACTAAGTTGCTTTAAGTATTATCTTTTCCTTAACTAGATCAGGTCATTTAATTATATATATATTGTGACATCTTGAGATGAAACATCTCAATTTTTATTGATTAATCTTAAAGAACTAAACATTAAAACTAATGTTAATAACTCAATTAATATACTCATTAAAATTAATACATTAATATGAAATTTTAATGATAACAAAAACTGAAAACAACATAAGCAATACAAAAACATTGTAAATGATAAATTTAAGAAATTTTAAGTTTAACTATTTCACATGTGAACAGTTAAATATATAATACTTTTGAAAATTTGGCGTAGAAGACTGTATAACATTTATGGTATATAAAAATAAATTCACTATTTAGTACAAATATATAATCAAAATTTTCGTTTATGTTTTATAAGTATTAAAAAGAACAAATAGACATTGACAAATAAAAATATTATCATTTAAAGCCCTCACTGTTTATTTGTTATATAGTATAAATAAAATAAAATAGTTTTAGTTACAATATGTATTGCTATCTAATTTAAGAAAGTGAAAATTCACTAAGTATATTGATAAAGGAACAAAAACAATTACAACTTAAATTTTAAATGATTTTAAAGTTTGATAAAATAAAACTACGGTGCTAAAAGAGTACTAAAAATCTTATCCTATGAATCACCAGAAATAGAAAAATTTATTTTAAATATAAAGTTGATATATAACAAGAATTCAAGATTAGAAAATGATCTTATTGAAAATAAAAACATATCTTGGAACTAAAACTACTTTTAGTGAGCTTTTAAGTTACACACTAAAATCAAAATCAAATAGTACATGTAAATTACTGTTAGAATCATTATCTACTATAAATATTTTAAATAAAAGAAATTAAATATGAAGTTAGAGCTCAACTAAGAATATTTAGGCTCAAATCAGCAAAACGTTTATGCAATTAGTCAATGACGAGCATCAAATAACGATATAAAAGAATCACAACTTTAACACATATACAACATATGTTTTCTTCAACTAAGGGACACATTAATTTAAGAAATCAACGATTTTTTTATATCATATACAAAAAGGTAAAGATGTCAACAATTACCATCCGTAAATGAAGCTGAGAACAAATCACGGGTGTTGAATAAAAACTCACATTATGAACTGTAATATCACAAGACTTATAAATATATTTTATCATTATATATTATATATTATCATATAATGATTACTTTCTTCCAACCAATCAAAATTCGACGTTCGGTTTGGTTAACAAAACGAGGTTCACGTAATTATTTCTGTCTTTCTGACATTTGGGCTACTAGTAAACGTTTACAACAAATGATTTCCTCCAATTATGCATTTCTTTTTGTATTAAATGATAAATCCCAAAAAAATGGGACTCTTTCATATGAGATTATCCAAAACATGGGGATTCAGATGCAAACTAGAATAAGTAAAAGATAGAGCTCAGAGCATGATTAACCGGAGTCTCTTAAGATGAGGTTCTTAGCTTTTCTAATAGACGTATCTTAGCTTTTAACTAAGAAAACCTAAGAACCGTCTCTTAAATAAGAACCATAAGAGTCGTCTCTTAGCGGGAAAAATGTAAAAAAAAAAAAAAAAAATTAAAAAGACAAATTTTACGTTAAGAACCCCACCTTAAGAGACCCGGGTTAATTATGACCTCATCGAGCTTTATTCAAATGAAAAATTAAAAGAAAACTAGGTTGCTATTTCATTTCACATCTATAATCATTTCGTTTACATATGCACACCCCCATTACATGTAAATGGAAATCCTAAGAAGGAGCTTCAAGCTCAAGGATAGCCACTTTAAAATCAGACGTGTTCATTATGAAAAAAAAAAGATCAAAAGAAAAGAAATGTCTATCAGCTATTTAAACTTGGGTTAGGTGTCTATCAGCTATTTTAACTTGGGTTTTGTGTAAGATTCCTTTAAATCCAGGAATTCTTTTAACCACATAAAATTTTCACTAATATGAATTTTTTCTGGAGACTTTCGGAAGATTGTGATTTTTGACTATTTTCCTTGGGAATCTGTAAGAAATATACATATGCGAATTCCTAAAAAATCTTGTGGGTTGCAGAAATAGATGTCTGAATCTGAGCTGAAACCCAGCTTATGGAATTAACAATATCTGGAGATGGTTTTGTGGGCGATGGTGTTATGTAGATGGTTTCTGGAAGGATCAAGATAACCTTACATGACAAGGATGGTACTCTTTTACAAAGGAGTCAAATAGTAAGATTGTGGAATCAATGATTATTCAACATAGCCTATCACGTTTGCATACTAAATGTGAAGCTTTGATTTGGGGCATAGAATGCATGATGACACTGCAGTTATCCGAGGTGATGTTTATAATATATTGTTCTCAACTGGTGAAATTGTTGTCTACACCGATATAATAGCCAGTTTTCGCGTTTCTCATGATGGAAATACATGATGTATAACGCGTTCTTTGTCCAGTTCTCAATCCAATATATCCCAAAAACAAAAAAAATAATGACGGACAAACTTGAACGAGGTGCTAGAAACTCTCCTTCATTTGTATACTATGTTGACACTACTATTCCAATTTGGTGTCATCTTTAGATTACAGTTTTCTTTGTTGCTCATTGTTGTAAAAAAAAAGGGTGAATTAGCGAGATGACACTAATAGAGACATAAATTAAGGTAATAACCATATGAAAAAAGTTAAGTTGGGATGTGACAATTTTACCTAATTCTGGACGTTTTTCTCTTTTTTTGCGCGTTGTTGTGCAATTCACGCGAGTTGCCACACAATTTTATAGCTATCTAATATGTTTATGCTTTAACCTAACACTTTCCATTCCTAAGTAATTGAAATTCACGTTTTACTCAACATAATATGTAGTTGAAAACGATCATATCTTGTTTTATAACGAGATATTTTTGCAATAAATAACAATGACGGACATTAAAGACAGTTGAAAAGTTTATGGTGTGTCTGTGATATACTACTATATATGTACCAATATATAGAATAGAACAATATGGACATTGCCATTTGTAAACGATTTAACTTAGAAATTAAAACCATATATATAATTTGCAAGGTTTGATGTCTCATTGGAAGCTATTCCGAACGAAGGTAACAATTTGTTGGTAGATACTATATAATCAAGTTAACGAAACATTTATCTGGCTAAAATCTGGAATCATATTTGGAGAGTTAGTAGACATGGTAAAGAATAAAAATTGTACTATATATATTTGTCAAAGAGTATAGAATAATCCATTTATAATAATAACATATTAATAATTGTCTTTGTCTTACTAACTTCACTAGTTAACCCAAGCAAAAGGAAAATATTTAATCTACAAAACACAATAAGAGCCAAACATATTACAATCCTTAGTTATCAACTTTTCTAGTCAACCCAAGCAAAAGAAAGAGGGAAGAATGAGCATGAGAGAGAAAACATGAGGATGATAAAGAGAAGAAAAAAAGACAAGAAGAAGAAGAACTAGGAGGGAGAGAGAGAGAGAGAGAGAGAGAGAGAGAGAGAGAGAGAGAGAGAGAGAGAGAGAGAGAGAGAGAGAGAGAGAGAGAGAGAGAGAGAGATAGAGAGAGAGAGAGAGAGAGAGAGAGAGAGAGAGAGAGAGAGAGAGAGAGAGAGAGAGAGAGAGAGAGAAGAGAGAGAGAGAGATAGAGAGAGAGAGAGAGAGAGAGAGAGAGAGAGAGAGAGAGAGAGAGAGAGAGAGAGAGAGAGAGAGAGAGAGAGAGAGAGAGAGAGAGAGTGTGTGAGAGTAAAGTTATGATTCTATTCTATATTTTTTGAATAATATTAGAAAACAACAAATTTATAACTTATATGAATAAGAAATAGAACTATACTATATAAATATGTAGCATAGTATAAATTTAAGATTTAGTTTACGTAATATAAATTAAATTTATAAAAATATATGTCTGTTTTTAAATTTTCAAAATACATTATATGTAGAAAAAAATCTATGGTTTTATTATGTAAAATATAAAACTAAATAATTGTATTAGACAAAATTAATAGTTACTAAAAATAGAAGGGGAAGTGACAAAAAGAAAAGAAAAAGAAAAACTAAAAATAAAAACAAATCTAGACAATCCTAGATATATGAAAACAATAGCAATTAATATATAACTAGCCTTTGACCCGAGCGCCCGCGCGAGTATTATTTTGTGAATGTCTAATATTTTAAACAATTTGTTTGATATAATTTTATATATGACTTGGACTTAATATTCAATATTCGTTATCCGATTCGGGATCCTATCCGCTTTCGAAAAACGGATATTCAAAAATCATGATAGTGATTTTACGGATTTGAATGATCCAAGTAGAAATTTAGATAGTAAAATTTTAGGTCTGGATATTCGGATCCGGATATTAAATATTTAAAATTTAATTATAGTTATCTATGTATATTACATATATTTTTATATAAATACTTAAATTTTAATTTTGTTAAATTTTAATGATTTTTAGGTTTTTTAAAATAATAATTTTAAATAGACTAAATAGATGGTTAATAGTCAGTTTTAATTTATTTTTAATTAAAAAAATACATGTCCGGATATCCGCGTGTATTCGGATTTTTTAGTCAGAATATCCTAACCCCAAATATCTGGATCCGGATAACAATTTTACGAATTCAAAGAATTCATATCCGAATCCGTATATCCTAGAATACTCCAGATATTCGATCCGTCTTATACCTAACTGTGTATTATATGGTGATTAATTTTTTATACTTATAAATTACATAAGTTATTCTTATTAGATATATATCGTACAAATGATAATACATTGTATTTGTTTGTATATATAACCATTTATAATAAATATTAGTATGTATTTTAGTCATTAAATTGTTATGAAAAGTTAAATAATTTTGTTATTGTAAATGAAAAGTTTAAATTATAATCAAAATTATTAACATTATTATTTTTATAGTTCAAATGTAGTTGATAGCTTTTACGAATATGAATAAAAATAAATGCTATATATATGTATAATTCTGTTTTTATTATAAAAATTTGGAAAATACATATACATTTTTTTTATAAAATTTTCAATTTCAATGATAAAGATTGTTAATGGGTTTAGCCCAGATTTTTTTTTTTCGTGTTAATAATCAATGTTTAGATGTTTGGATGCAGAGATAATATCAGTGACATTCTTTGTAAATATTAAGTAAAAATAAGGGTTATTTCCTATTTGTACTTTAGTTTTAATAGATTAGATGTATAGGTTGTATTCTAACCATAATTTCCTAATAGTTATTTGATTTTTTTTATGGTTATTGGGTTCAAATTCCTAAAAAAATGTAATAAAGCTAGAAGTTTGAAAACTCAACATCCCACATATTATTTTCGCTTAAACTTATAATTCAATAGAAAAATAAAGGTAAATCTCTCAAATAGCAACTTTAAAGTTTTTATCACAGAAATAGTGATCAAAGAAAATGACCGAAATAGACTTCTTATTTTGAAAAATTTAATATTTTTTTTAATTTTAAATCTCACCTCTGAAATCTCATCTCATATCTCTAAATCTTAAGTTTAGATTACCTAACTCAATGAATATAAATTTATATTTACACCTTTAATAAAATTTATTTTGATCATTTCTTTTCAAGTTATTTTAGTGACAAAAATATTTTTAAATTTATCTTAGGATATTTTCTCAAAAATAAACTTTCGGTATCTTTCACCGTAGCCCACCGGAGCAATTTCTATAAATACACTGGTCAAGTAATTCTATCGTGTCCCACAAAACAAGAAGTTCCAAGATAACAACACACTCAGTAATACAGATGAAGAAGTTGTCGTTTATTGTTTATAGTTTCACCGTAGTCACATTATCATCCATCTTAACTACTCAACCCTTTCGTCACAGTCCCGTTCAACCGCCAAAAGCAAACGCAAACGCTGATGTCAACCCGCAAGAAACGCTCGCAGTTCACAACAAGGCCCGAGCCTTAGTTGGAGTTGGTCCAATGGTGTGGAACGAAACTCTAGCGACGTATGCACAGAGCTACGCATACGAACGAGCCAGAGACTGCGCCATGAAGCATTCATCGGGCCCTTACGGGGAGAATCTTGCTGCTGGTTGGGGAACGATGAGCGGTCCTGTCGCAACAGAGTATTGGATGACTGAGAAGGAAAATTACGAGTATGCCACTAACACATGTGGTGGTGATGGTGTGTGTGGACACTACACTCAGATCGTGTGGCGTGACTCAGTCCGACTTGGTTGTGGCTCGGTGAGGTGTAAGAATGATGAGTATATTTGGGTGATTTGTAGCTATGATCCTCCGGGGAATTATATCGGTCAACGTCCTTATTAATGATTCTCGTTTCATAATAAATTAAAAAGATACTATGTGGTAACCTGCTGATAAAAAAATAAGTGGTAACCTTGTTTCTTTAAGAAAATTAATACTTGAATGACTTTTTCTTTAGAACGCTTTAATTTGCAAAATGCCACAGGTTTTGGAATGATAAATAGCCCTTTGTGTAGTCTCAGTTTACCCCCATCTGCTGAAATGCGTCAGTTACTCGTATCATTCTTGTAACTACATTAATCTTTGGTCAAATCTTCTAAATAATTAGTTTTTTAGTTTTTGTCACAAAATAACATTAAAAAATAACTGAAATAGATTTTTTATTTTAAAATTTTTTTTTTTTTTGTTATTTTTTAAATTTTAAACATTACCTCCAAAACTCCACTCCATAACTCTAAACTATAAATCTAAAATTATTTAACCCAAGAAATATAAATGTATAATTACACCTTTCAATAAAGTCTACTTTGTCATTTTTCTTCTTAAATACTATTTTTGTGACAATTTTTTTTAAAAAGAACTTATCCTATGATATTTCTCCAAATCTTTTGATCAAATTGTTTTATTAAAAAATTCAAAAACTTTTGATCTACTTAGGCAATGAGCTAGTTCACGTGAGAAGTATGCATGGATCTCTTTATTGAGTTGGTTAATTAGGTTGATCAAACCGGAATGTTAAACGTCTTTGTCGATATCGGTTAAGGCTGTTGTTAGTTTAAATGAAAGAGCTCGTTTTCTTTGTTAATGTACAAGGTTATTCAATTTCGTTAGAAAGAGAAACACTTCAAAGATAATTGTTCTGAAAAAAAATTGCTTCACAGTTTTCTTTTTTGTGTTTTCTATAAAATTTATATTACTTTAAGAAATTTCTAATTTGCTATTTAGTAATTGATTAGGAAATAAACAAAGTCTTTTTCGCTATTTTTTGGTTTAATTAGTGGTGAATATTTGAAATCCCAAAAATAGTCACGGAACTCTTGCTTTCCTAGGCTTACAAAAAGGTGAAAACAAAGAATCAAATTACGAAAAGAAAAAAAGAAGTGTTGACAAAAAAAACAAAAAAAAAAACAAAAACAAAAACAAGAATAAGAATAAGAATGTCTTTTTCTGGTTATAGCTTCGTCGTAGTAACATTACTCTCCATCGTCACCCAAATCTATGGTTCATGTGAAGAAGACCCAATCGCTACTCCCCAACCGGTAGCAACGTCAGGGCTTAACACCCTTGGTCGAACCAACTTAGACCCAAGGCTTGATCTCCTACCGGCAGAAACTTTATCGATTCACAACCAGGTTCGAGCCGAAGTCGGGGTGGGTCCAATGGTGTGGGACAATAAACTAGCTGCCTTCGCACAAAACTACGCTAACATACGATCCAAAGACTGCGCCCTAGTGCACTCTCCAGACGAAATGTACGGCGAGAATATAGCCGGAGGCTGGCTCAAATCCAAGGAATCAATGAGCGGTCCGATCTCGGCTAAGTTATGGTATGGCGAGAAGAAGTTCTACGATTATGAAACCAATAAGTGTAGTGGTATGTGTGGACATTATACTCAGATGGTGGCTAACCAATCGCACCGAGTTGGATGTGGTCATGTAAGGTGTCATGCAGGTACGTATCTTTGGGTCGTGTGTAACTATGCTCCTAGGCCGGTGGGTGATGAGAACACACGTCCGTATTAGTGAACGTTTGGTTTTAACCAAGACAAATAGTTGTCTGATGTAATAAAAGTTAACATAATAAGTTACGTACGATAGATGAGGCCAGACATTATAGTATGGAGATGTCTGATCATGTAATAAAATTAAAATAATAAGTTCGTGTACGATAGATTATATAAGACTAGAGATTTTTGAGATTACATTGTTATTGGTGTAAAAAATTTCAAAATTGTTACACAATTAACCAAAAACTTTGAAATTTTTGAGATTACATTGTTATTGGTTTATGGTTTTCAAAAATCTTAATAGAATTCATGGTTATTGGTGTAAAAATTTTCAAAATCCATTCAAATTTCTTATTATTCAAAATTTTTAGTTATTATTGATTTTCTAATTCTAACTAAATCTAGTGTTATTGAGAGATGAATTATATTTTTTTCTATTCATAACACTCAACTTTTAAATATCTTATGTATCCATAAGATTTTCAAAATTCATGTAATAAAAAAAATCTAGAAAACAAAAAAAAATATTGTTTAGTTATTATTGATTCTTTATTCAGATTTCACTCATAATACTCAAATTTCAAAATAATTTGCACCTTCAATCCAAATTATATGTCCAAAACTATAATTCATTACATTTTATATACCTACATTTTTGAATGTATAATTATATTTATATTGTTTTATCCTTAATTAATAAAAACTAAACATGTGAACGACTAAACATACATAATGCGGTTAAAGTTGTTAATATAATATTCATCTTATCATTATTAACATAATTTTTATGTATCACTATTATTTTCTTTTAACATGAAATTATATTTTGAAAAAACAAATAATCATGATATATGATTTAGAAAAATATAAATTATATATTTACTTTACAAAAGAATGATTGAAGAGAAGTACAAATTTATGAAAATCTATATCAATCTAGAAAATTTATTATCAAATTTTATAAGTCAAGGTATATATATTTTCACAATCCACATAACTTTTAAAATCTATCAACTCTTAAAATTCACAAACTGTATACAAATTCATTTCCCAATAACCGCTCTTGAATATTCTTTTGATTTGTAATAGTAGTCATCACGTAGCAGTGTATGATCACACCTCTAGTATTCATATATTGTAGAGTGTGTATTTGAGTTGTTGAAAAAATATTTATCTCCAACGTGTATATATTAGCATTTACCACTTGCATAATACATCACCACTCTTAATCTATAGATTTATTTGAGAATAATTCTGCTGGTTTATCGTCATTCTCATAGTTTTAGGATAGATTATTAGCTTAATTATTATTATTATTATTTAAAATAATTAATAAACAGATATTAACTAATTCTACCGATATATATCTACTATTATTTTTTTTAAAGTATTTTAAATATATACTATCATGATATTTAAGAGATTAAATTTATAAATAGATATTAACAATAAATATTAACAAATTCTACTGATAATATCATAATTATGTTTATCCTATATTTAGTTTAGGATTTTAATGACTAAATATTAAAGCCAGTTTCTCTAATTCTTATTAGAAATATTGATCTAAATACATACTATTAAAATTAAAATTAAAAGTAAAGGTAAAACATCATTAAAATATATGTCGTAAAATATAAATAGTATACTTATGTTAAATATTTTATATACTCTGAATATTAAACAATCATATTCCTAACCTAAAATAGATTAATTTGTATTTGTAAAACATCAAATTATTTTTTGATCCGTAAAGTTGCAAATGTTATCAAAATAGTATATTTAGAACCAAAAAGATTATATAAACGACAAAATGAAAAAACTAAAAATATTAAAATATATGGAATCATGAAAAAACCAGGATAAAAACATTAAATAACATAAAATGAGAAAGTTTGGAGAAATAAATTTATAGGTGGTTTTAATTTGAAAACCACACAATTATCACAATTATTTAAGTTTTTTGAAAAGTACATTTCCGTATATGTGAATTTACTAAATCATCCTATATGAATATTTAAATTAACATTTTTAAAAAGAATAAGATTTTTTTTTAAAACAAAATCTTAATAATATCTACACAATATAGTTTCAAATATATCTTGAAATTTTACTTTAAAAATAAACATTGTCTCTTTTGCATCTTCTTCACTGTTATTCTTCATTTTTGCAAAACATCTTTCATTTTTCTACTTTTATAGTTTCTGCTTTCTCTCATTCACATATTTGTTAGTTATTAACTCATATCTTAAGTATAATTCTATTTTGTAAATTGTCATTTTCTATGATTGTCCAACATCGTGTCCTTCTCTCCAAACAAGCATTTAATTTTTATAACTTTTTCATCTCGATTTTCATAATTCTCTTAGTATTATATAACTAAAATTGGTTGTTTTGATGATTTCGAATTTAGGTTACAGACTAGGCGTGTGTATTGTTCAGAAAATAGTTATGACCTTTTTCTTTTTAAAGAACGATCAAGATGCATATAGCTGAGTTTCTAGATATTGGAATGAATATATTTATAAGAAAACGTGATTTTCCTCTATAGAGAATGAGAATTGTGGGACAATTTATTTATATAAGATTAAAATAAAGAATTCACAAAGATAAATTTCATGATAAAATTATAAATATTATAATTAATTTCTTTCATAATTATCGTTATTTTAAATTTCTAGAAAATAACATATTTATCTCAAACAAAGATTTATTTATAAATAAATATTAAATATATTATTATTATTAATAATAAAATATTTGTATTTTTGTTTAATTTTTTTTAATCTGAATTAAAATGTCTATTCACATTTGATAAAGTGTAGTTTTCAAAATTAAAAAATAAGATGTAATTTTCAAATTTTAAACGGTTAACAGAGTATTTTCAAATTATCTCTTAAGAAATTAACAAATAATAAACATAATATAAATATAATCTAAGTGAATGTAGAGATAATGTTTTCTAATTTCTTATTTTAGTGTTTTTGTATCACTGTTGTTAAATTCTAAATTACAGAGAATCTATAATATTATTGGCTATTGTTATTTTGTTAATTTTCTATTGGTTGTGATTTTTATAATCCTTTCAATGCCAATGAATTTTCTTTTCAGTCCACAAATACATTTAATTTCAAATCTAAAGCTTCTTAATTTGATTATTACTATTTTTTTTATCCAAAACTACATCCCATAAGTAAAACTAGAAAACAAAAGAAAATAATTTACTACATCGATTAACAACATGAATATTGAAGTTTTATAATTTATAATATTAATTTAAAATTTATCTAAAATTTAATAGTTTGAAAGCTTTATGAAATAAACACTGTTAGGTATATATATTAATTTGCACAAGGTGCGGGCCATCAACTATTTTTTTGTATTTATATTTTATAGAGCTAATACAAATTGAATTTGTAATTTGCTTTTTATTTTTGAAATTACAATATGTGAATTTTAATTTGAAGATGATACATTAAGGAGACTAACAAAAACCATAAAAACTAAATGTAATTGTCTATTCTTTTCAAATAGATACAGGATTAATAGTTCCAATGTGATATCTTAAAATTATGTTCTAAGATTAGTATATTTTAATGTGAATTTTTAATTTGGCAAAAAAAAATTAAAGAAGTAAAAAGTCAACAATTACTTTCCGGAAATGAAGCCAAGTAAGAATAAATCACGGGCGTAGAATAACATTCACGTGAATTATTAATTATACCACGAGGACTAGATAGATTAATTATAGGTAACTTACAACCAATCACTTTCGACTTTAGGTGTGATTAACGATCGCGTTTCACGTCATTGGTTATATGACTTATGCTGTTAATTACCCGTAACTAAAGGACTTAAAAAGGAGTGGCGTCAAGTAAACATTTACAACAAAATCGTATGATTGTCTTCAGTTTGTTTAGTTTATTTTTCTGTTAAAGTTTGTTAGACTTTTTAATAGTATCTGGTAAATTCCAAAGTTGTTTCTGGACTCTTTCATACACAAGTTTAGACTTTACAAATTGTGTAACGTAGCTTATACTGTTTATTAATAGCCAATATTGTCTGATTTATTTGTCTATATATTTATTGATAGCATTTAATCTTTTGATGTGCACTATGTACTTTGTCAACAGGGCCAAATTTGGACAAAGCCGTGGGAAATATTAGCTTCGGTTTCCAAAAAAATTGAAATTTTTTTATAAAGGGATAAACCCCCAAACTATGGAAATTATTTATTTACTGAACTTCATAAAGAAATATTTATAGTTCCTGAAATCTCAGATCCGACCATGTTTGCCAAACAAAGAAAAAGATATACAATATGTATTTATTGTCATATACTCCCTCCGTTTTATTACGATAGATGTTTTAGAAAAAAAAAAGTGTTTCACAAATATAGATTTTTTGTGTTTTTATGAAAATATTGTAAACTTCAAGAAATTAATTGATTTTATAAAGTTATTATTGACTAAAATTATTGAAAATGAAAATTTATTAAAAATGATACATTTATTATAATGATTTATAAACAAACCATAAATCAAACATATTCTATGAATTCTATTTAGACTTTCCGTATTTGCTTAAATGCATAGATACTCTTGATTCTCTTTTAGCTATCACATTTTCAAATTTAGGATAAGTTTCACAGAAAATTATGTATGTCTTTTGTTAACTTATAATGTTAAGATTTACTACTAAATATTTCCCTTAGTAGTTAGTATAATAATCAAAAAATAGTACCATACCTTTTTGTATTCTTTTCGGCGGCTTATAAATTGAGTAACAACAATCAGAGCAGAGACCCCATAACATAACTTCCAAGCAAAAATTAACCACAAAAACAAACAAAATGTCGTCTTTTGGCAAAAGCTTATTCATGGTCCTAACAATATTCTGCGTGGTTTTAACTCCATCCTATGGTCTACCAAAAGTGAAGCCCATCGATGATGTTCAACCGGAACAGACGGTAGCGGTTCACAACGAGATTCGAGCCGCGGTCGGGGTGGCTCCATTGGTATGGAACGAAACCGTTGCGGCCTATGCACAAAACTTCGCCAACAAACTAGCCAAGGCTGGAAAATGCGGGTATGCTGGCACGAGACATTCTGGTGGACCTTACGGCGAAAACATCGCAGCAGGATGGGTCCAACCTAAGGATCAAATGAGCGGTCCGATCGCTACTAAGTATTGGGCAACGGAGAAGCCTAACTATGACCATGCCACCAACAAGTGCAAAGATGTTTGTGGGCACTACACTCAGATCGTGGCTAATCAATCATTCAGCCTAGGGTGTGGCTCGTATAGGTGTCATGATAATGAGTTGATTTGGATTGTATGTGATTATTATCCTATGCCTGTGGGTGATGCGAATACTCGCCCTTATTGATGATTCCAATTGGTTGATTTAAAACAAAAATAAACATTGTTATGTGTATTTATAAAAATAATATATAAAGTTTATAACTTATATATAGTTGTGATCATATGGGACCAGCTAGTTTATAATTGTATTAATGATGTTGTCGTATTACCATTGTGATACAGAGGTAACAAAAGATACACAAAAAATCCCTAAAAATGATATTATATGTATAGCACTAGGCATTTTATCCGTTAAATTTGATTCGATTCGTTATTCGTATCGATCTGAAAATTTCGGATATCCGTAAACTTTCGAAGCAAAGCAAATATTAAAAATCAATATCCGTTAAAATCGAATCAAATCACAAATATTGAAAATTTGGGAAGCGGATATCCGCTCCTATCAAGTAATATATATATACATGTATATTTTGATTATATTTAAAGTTTTAAATGTATAAGTTTAAATAATTATTATTCTAACATATGATTTGACAAATTATGTTAACATGATTACTTATATAAAAGTATTACATAAAAAAAAGAGAAAAGTTTATAATATTTTAAACTTTTTTTCTTAAGTTTTGTTTATTATAATTGTTAACTAAGTTTAAAATTTACAAAATATGTAGTTTCATTACTTTTTAATTTTTATTTTATATATTATGCAAAAATATTTTTTAAAACAAATTTGTACCAAATTTTTAAGAGTATTTGTATTAATCAAAATGGATAAAATATCCGTAAATATTTGCAAATGTCTATTTATTTTTTGGATATCTGATTTTCTGGATATCCGTATTTTTACGAAGCAAAGCAAATCGAAAAATTAGATTTTCGTAACATGTGTAGCAAATCATAAATACCTTCAAAACCCCGGATATTCGATCCGTGCCCAGCACTAATTATATGTGTATTTTCATATTAGACGTATGTACACTGTTAGCAGAAATTATGCAGCAAAATTAGGTCATCGGGCTCGGCCTTATATGCTCAAAAATGTGTTGAGGAGCATATATTGACGATGATGTTAAAGTCACCATGAGACTCTTTGAGTCATATACTCTATTCCTATATTATAATTGTAAGTTGTGAGAAATTTGATGCTTAGTCATCTTCTGAAGTAAATACTATTTATGATTCTAGCTGTGGCAATGGAGTTGCATTGTGGAGCCAGTAAGTGTTTGATAACAACTAAAAAAGTATTGTAAAACTAGTCTTTTTACATAAGTTAAACAGAGTTGCAGATGGCTTACAGGCTTAGCCAAGCAAGCTTTAAATGTAGAATTTGCCTTAATGGCTCCCACCTAACTTCGGTTATGATTTAATGCATTTGTGTTTAAAAAAAACATAAGTTAAACAGAAAATCAGAATATACATTGCGCTAATTTTAAGAGAAAGCAAATTGTAGTTTTCTTATTTTCTTTATATTTTGCTAGTTTTTTTATGATCATAAAGTTTTGGGTCAGAGGATCTATACAATCAAATCTCAAATATGAGGTAGATTTTTTTTAAAGAACATTTCATAAAAATATTTCAACTAAATTTTGTTAAGTTTTTTAATGTTTAATTTTTTTACAACTCGATTTAATATCTCAACTAATTTTTTTTCATTTTAATACACTTAATTTTAAAATTGTGCTCATATTAACACTCAAATTATTTTTACTTTAATCAAAAATATTAATAAGTTTCCAATAAAACTTTAAAATTCTCTAAAATTAAAAAATAAAACCTTAAAAATTCAAATTTATTTTGTGTTTTAAAAAATCTCTGCACTCTTTTTATCGTGACAACAATTTTTGAAAGTTTTCTTGATTGTTTCGAGGTTGTGGATCAGGAACAGAGAGTTGCTGATGCCGCAACCAATCTGGAGAGAGAGCAGGATGGTAAAGCTGATACAACTTCCATGAAGCCATATACAATACATCTAGGTTTGTGCTGGACTTGGTGTCATCATACAATGTTTCCTCTCTTTAGTTGCTATACTAAAATTATTTACTTTGATCAGGAAGACATGGAGTGTATTATGAGAAACAGAGAATTGGCTGAGACTAGGATGATGCAGGTACTACCAGTTTTTTTCATTAATTTCTTCCAATAATTTTCTGCTTGCTATTATGGACTTATAAAATGGTTTGTTGCCTATACGATGCAGAAATAATTTATATCAGAAACATGATATCAGTTTTGTTTACGTGAATTGCTCTTTCTAAGCCAGGCTGCACAGGGCTGTGGATGCTTCCACACTACTTGTTAGAATTCAGGTGAGATATGATCCTTAGACTCAGCCCTACTATCACTAGTTTACGTTTTAAATAGGTTATCTAACTTAATATTCTGCTAGTTGCTGAGTATTGGCTTTATCTTCGTACATTGTGTATTTCTATCTTCAAGAGTAGTAAAAAAATTATGTGGAGCTCTTGTTTCCCCAACTACTTTGATCTGACTTTTAAAACCGAATTGCTTACAGTTGATTTAATTATTTGTATCCTGCTTGTCAAGTGGTACTTTTAATGCAAATGATTATATAACGTGAGCTAACGGAGCTGGAGAACGCTACCACGGATTTACTGGTACGTGATATCTAAAACGTACTGATTCTTACTGGTATGGGAAGTTGTCTGATAGCTTCTGACCATGAGGTGTGATGCAGTACTATAAGCAAACACAACTAGAGACTATGGCTAGTGAGAAGGCTGCAACAGAGTTTCAGTTGGAGAGGTCAATCGTCTACACGAAGCAAAGGTTCGGCTCAAAATGCAGTGAAACTGTTGGACTCAGGAGCTGTAAGGACCACGAGGTTCCTTTGGCGGTACCCCATAGCTCGGATTTTCCTGTTTCTTTTTTTTTTACCTTGTCAGACTCTCTCTTGCACTCTCTACAAATAGTCACTTGCCTAACCATATTTTCATCCTCAAACAGAATAAAATCTATTGAACCTGTATTCAACATCATATATGAAAATGCAAATTTTTGTTCATCTCTTCTTGATGTATCTAATACACCGGCTACATGTACTGTTTGGTCCCTTTTACAATGAATATCAATCATTGTTTTTTTTGTTCTTAAGGAATGCCTCTTCAAAACGCTGGAATACGCAGAACGTAATTGTTGTAAATGCCTAAATAGGGTTTATATATGCTATCTAACTTCAACTAGTTTGAATTAGAGGTGAATGTATACTTTTAGAAAAAAAAAAAAACATGATGCAAGACCAGTTTGCACTGCTAACACATGAATATCATTCTCCATGGGAAGCTAGAGTGTGACACCTTTGCATATTCTTATGCATATGAATCTTGAATACTCGTGTCCATAGTATAGCATAAGATTGGTCTCTATGCACAACCTATATATATATATATATATATATATATATATATATATATATATATATATATATATATATATATATATATATATATATGCAAATTTAAGGCAGCTGACTGAACATAAATAACAACATCCAATTGGAAGTATACACATGCAGCAAGCAAATAACTGAATATTATATTTTGGAGCTTGAGAAGATGGGAAGTGGTTTAGTTTTGGTAACGATTCAGGACACTTTTTATGAAAGACAACAGTTTCAAACCCACATTGCAACATAACCTGCGTAAATGTATCTACGACCATGCGAGCTGCACCTACTACACTTATAAAAAGCGAAGCGAGTAAAAAGGACAAATAGATGGTTATGAACTAGAACCTCAATAGTTTTTCAAAAAAAAAATGGTACTTCTGTATCTTGTTTTTCTCTTTGGTGGTAATCTAGTTAAAAAAAATTTGTCTTGGTTGATGACTTAACTCTAACTTCACCAGAGGTGGAGTTTGAAATTAATTAAATTAAGTTTGACATTTGAGGGACCGGCAAAGAGAAGAATTTTGTGGCAAATTGAGGGTATGGACTGTCAGAATACAACAAGAGCTTTCGTATCCAAGTAGTGTCTCTTTAGAAGCTTAAGGAGTTGTCACATTCATTCATATAATTAGCTAAAGTTCTCATCTTAAAAAATGTAACATTAAAAAGAGCAAAATATTCAACAACTTTATCCTTGGAACCCTTAAAAACTGAAGTTGAAATTGCATCTCATGTTACACTTGGTGCAAAAAGTTCTACAAATAGAAGTGTTTAGTGCCTGCTATGACATGTAATTGTTAATCAGTCATAGAATCTGTCTATACACCACAAAACATTTGAAACATTCTAAAGTGAAGTAGTATTCAACAACTCCATTTGTGAACCCTTAAGAATTGTAGGAAGATTGCATCTCATGGTACACCTCCTGCAAATTAAATGCTCGAAAAACGGAGGTGTTGGGTAGAACTTCGTTATGGAAACCTTCTAAAAGACATCGACCTGGTATCATGTGAGTGAAGTCTCCAAAAATGCATAAAATATGTAACACAAGTCCACAATCATTACATGTATAGAACCACTTTTTTGGGTTCAACTTTGTTTCACATGCTTCACACCAATATTCGCCATCCACATTGCGTTCACCATAAGAAAATGAGAGAGGATGATCGTCGTACCTATGCATCATTACCTTTTGCGGTAGAGAATCTCACTTGAAGCACAAAATGAAATCGTCACACTTATCACAAATTAATTTTATTGTGCACCACTGTTTACATCCTTTACAAACCTTCTGATGCCGAGAATCAGAGATGTACAAAGGATATGGATGCCTTCCATGCTCAAATGGTTATGAAAACAAACCGCAACGTACATTTACACATTTACGATGATTAATGTACTTGAAACCGGTGAACTTTTAAACAACGTGCACGGCGAGAGCTTAGATCGTCTGAACTTGTTTGTAGCATAAGAGGAAGATTGCTGCAGACATGGCGTTTCTTTCGAGGAAGGTTAGCACACTTTGTGTGGAGAGTGAAACTGCACTGCTCACAACTGTAGAACGGTCATGTATAAATATGGAACGCGCAAGCTCCACAAAGTATGATTTCTTGGAGGATATGACCATCCTTGTGGATTAAGTTATTATTATCGCTGAAATGCTTTATCGTGCTATCATCAATCACTTTGAATGGCGCAATAATCTATTCTTGTGATGTCCCTTCCAGCTATACCAAGTCCCATAGTTCATCCCTCGTTGCACGTCATGCATGAGCAGCAAAATAGGACATTTGGTGCAAGTATAAGCTCCATAGAACCCATCTACTTTTTCACGACAAACTTTGCATTTCAACTCTCCTTGACCATGACCAAGGCGAGGGATGTAAGAGATGCAGTGATTGTGACAGTTGATGTTTATGACCCTTGGTAGATCAATACATTCTTTGTTGGCGTAACTGGGTGCTGCTTTACGCTTAAGAAACTTGAGTGAATGTTTGGGATGGGAAGTATGGTACGCCTCTGAATTAATGTGACACAATCTTCATGAAAGTACAATTTTCACTTAACATACCCATACTTAATTTCCATGTAAAAACTTGTATGCCCACACAATTTGCAAGACATGTCCTTACCATCAATATCAAAAGAATAACAGAGTTCAAGCGGATGCTCGTGCACGGCGGGCTTCACAGGCAAAGCTTTTTATAGATAGGACACCTAGTATAAATATGGTATTAGTTAAACTGAAAAACTTGGTTAAATTAGACTGTTATAACTTTTTGTAACTTGGTATTAGTTGAACCATAAATATGTGTAACTAGATAAAAAAATTAACAACAAAAATGTCTAACTAGGTGAAACTTTACTGACAAAAATGTGTAACAAGGTATAACGTAGTATAACTTTAGTGACATAACTGTGTAATAAGTATAACTTAGTATAAATTTAATGGTATAATCTTATAACTGAGTTTAACTTTAATGATTTTTTTTACATGAGACAATGATTTCTTATTCTACAAATATACCCTTTGATCATGAAGGACATTATTCAAAGTTTGGAGATAATTATGAATGGATTCCAAGCGATGGTCATTTGTATGCTATATCCTTTAAGACATCATTATTGGAGGAGATCACTTATTCATTGTTGAAAGAGAGGATATGCAGGAACGTTTACGAAGAGACTGAATTTGAGTTACATTCCATTGGTCGTGAAACCTAAAAGGCAATCATATAATTTGGACGATGAAGATGTGTTTTTTTTATCTAACATCACTGGATAAAGAGCAAAGAAGGAGAATTTTGCATGTAGAGGACATCAAAGAATCATAAATAGTTCCAATAATCGAGCAACTATCAAGAGTTGAGAAAGCAAGCTCATATGGTGGGAACTATAGTGAGTGTTCGAGTGGATTACCCGAAGATGAAGGTAATTGTGGTGCACTCACTTTATTTACTCCTATAGAAGAATCAGAACGATATCGAGAAGACTATGAGGGGTGGAAAAGGTTGTCAATGGAGAAGAAGACGGTATGGCCACTGGTTTGGATAACATGGACAATGTGGAAAGTGTTGATAACTTTGTGGCTAGTTTTGCTATTTGCGAATATGTTAAACTTCCACGTGTTGCAAAAGAAATTAGAGTGGTTACTGAGTGGGAAGATGGTATGTGTATTGAGATATTTCAATAATTTTCGAGTAAAGAATTTTTCAAAGATTTAATTGACAAAGCATCACAGCATAACTGTTTTGGAAACATTATCTTGAAATCTGATAAGAGTAGATATGTGGTGAAATATCGGGAAGCACTATTTGTGAGAGCTGCAAAGATAAAGAATTCTGAAATGTTCTCGATTAGAACATACATAAAGATACATTCATGCTCTCAAGCAGCTTCAAGTACGGGAATCAAAAGGAAAGTCACACCAAGATGTGTTGCCTTTATTGTTTATGAAGATTATCCAGGATTATTTGAGACCTCAACTCCCAAAACCCTGGTCGATCTGGTGCAAAGGAAAGTGGTGTGGAAGGGTCTTATGTTACATGTTTTCGACGAAAGTTAAAGTTGTTGAGGATATGCGTGGTAGTTGTAAAGAAGGATACAATAATTTTTTATTCTTATTTTTATAGGTTAGAGAAGGTGAACCAATGTTTAAAAAAAATTTTGTTATTAGATGCATGGGAAAAGTTCAAATACCTATTTGTTGCCTTGAGAGCTTCCCTTGAAGAATTTCACCGTGGATGCAACTTTCAGAAACATATGGAAGGTGTTGTTTTAATTGTTTCCATGGCTCAGGATCCAAACCATCACCATTATCCTATAGCTTTTGATATCATTGATAGGGAGAAAAAAAAATTTGGACGTGGTTTTTCACAACGCTGAAAACTGTTATACCGGATTCGTCTAAATTGATGTTTGTTTCAGACAAAAATGGAATTTTGATCAGAGTATAAGCTGAAATGTATTTGATGTCTCAACATGTGTATTGTATCTGTCATATATCACACAATGTGAAACTAAGTGTTACAAATAACATGGACGAGGTTGAAATCCAATTAAGAAAAGTTACATAGGTTTATGCATACGCTGAGTTTGAACAGAAGTATCAAGATTTTAG
The DNA here is from genome assembly GCA_905132885.1 of Moricandia moricandioides. Taxonomy (NCBI): domain Eukaryota; kingdom Viridiplantae; phylum Streptophyta; class Magnoliopsida; order Brassicales; family Brassicaceae; genus Moricandia; species Moricandia moricandioides. The sequence continues at coordinate 43,992 of CAJHQQ010002375.1, forward strand.
GGAGAGATATCCAGTGTATGGTATATATCTTGATAAAAATGTAGCTGTTACAAAATGGGCGAAATATCATTTTCCCGGTGCAAGGTACAACATAGACACCTCTAATTGTGCGGAGTTTTTGAATGGGATTTTTACTAAGGCATGGAAGTACTCTTTACTACCTATTATTGATACAATTATTGACAAAATGGCTGAGTATTTCAACAGACATAGGAAGAATGCTGCTGCCGAATCGTCATCTCAAAAATTGGTTCTTTTTGTGTTGAATATAATATATGAAAGATGTTCGAAAGGTGAAAAATTATCGGTAACTCCACTGAACTCTTTTGAGCTTGAATACAGTGTCATTTGAGATGACGGGAAGACTTATTTGGTGGATGTGCAACATAAACATGCAACTGCAGGTACTTGGATTAGATAGATACCCATATGTAAATGTTATAGTTGTTGCCATTAAGTGCTTAAATCATGATAGTCCACACGAGTTTAGTGATATGTATGATTTGTGGTCGCCTTATTACTTGATTAAGGTGTAAGCTTTGGCATATAAAAGCACTATATATATCCAGTTCCACATATGTTTGAATGTATGGTTTCCAAAGAAATTGAGGAGTTGTATGCTTTCCCTCCAGTCTACAAGAAAAGAAAGGGAAGAACTTAAGAAAAAGGTATCCTTCAGTAGAAGAACGTCGGAGTAAAAATAAGTATGTACCGAACAAGAATTTGGATCGTTGGTTCGAGTGCTCAGAGGTATCACAAGAAACCCAAGGAAGACAAGGATCACAAGGAACACAAATAACATAAGGATCACAAGGAACACACAAAACACAAGGATTTTAAGAGGAGTAGGTTGTTCATGTGTGGTTAAAACTTTCAGTTTAAATATTTTTATTGTAAGGGAAACGTTTGTAAAACTTGGTAAAACCTACGTTTTATGATTGCACAACTACGTGAAACATGTTTCATTACTAGTTTAACTATGATTGGTAAACATAGTAAAACTTAAAAAATACAAAATTGAGATTAAAAAATCTAAACTTTTTCTTAAGTCATACACGAAATAGGATAGTTATTCATATGTTATTGATGTTATTTATGATTTATATAAAAAAAATTAAAATTTTCATCACATTACTTATTTGTATTCATTATGAAGGAAATATATACATTACTCTTTTATAGTTTTGTCTTAAATATTGACCTTGTGAAATTAGAAAACTTTTATATGTCATGAAAGCATATATAATTTTACATGATTACATGAGAAATGCATCTAAAATACAGAATGTAGTTGGTATAACTATAAACTTATTCATCTAAGTAGAATAAAACTATGAAAATTACAGAAAACATGAAAGTAAAACTTTAAAGGTTTTTGTAAAACAACAAACTTGGTGAAACTTCGACCACAAAAATCTTTTATAAAAAAAATTTCATGACCAACTTTGCGAATTTCTCTCTCATTTTTCTAATTTTCCCTCTCCCCAAAATTGATTAAGACAAGTATTGAAAGCATTTTTTGGGTTTTCCCCATTTATTTCAACCCATCTCTCTCTCTCTCTAATTATCTCTCTCTAACTTTAGAGGGCTTTCTCTCTTTCTTCTCTTGTTTTTTCTAACTCATGACACATCCATACGAAGATATGAAGTGCATGAAGAAGCTAAAGGCACACTGCAACATGCTTGGATTTGTGGCGGATGCCCAGTACATGATTCTGACCAGCTGCCCTTGTGGGGAAGAATCATCAACGAGTTGCTCCAGATCTGAAGTATCCCATCTATTTTGATACTTCTATAGGGAGGAAATACATCAGCAAGAATTTGAGGTAATTTATGGATACCTTCGGGTTTATGGATATGAAAAGTTAATACTTTCAGATTTTGATACTTTACGGTTTTCTGGTTTTATGTGCATGATGATGGTCTCCACTTTCGTTAACCATGGGTCTTCAGTGTTCAGGAAGAAGTTGAAAAGTTAATGAAGTGTGTCGGTGAAATGGTTGCTGAGATTGCTCAGCTTAAGGCTAAGCTTACCCGTCCATGAGATGAGTCGACTCTTTGTAATCTCGTTGTTCTACGGCTTTTGCAAGTCTTTATTTTTTTTAAGACTTGTAACTCTAAAAGTTAAGCTCAAGGAGATGTATCTTGTGTTAGATTAATTTTATGTCTCCTCTATGTCATGTTATTATAGTCTACATATCCATACGAACAACAAGTTTTCTTAAGTTTTACAAAGTTAGACAATCATAAAAATATAACTTTTTCAAAGTTTAATCTACTTATACAATCACGAACCACAAGTTTTTCTAATTTACGAAGTTAGACAATCATAAAAGTATAAAATTTTCTAAAGTTTAACCTACTTATACAATAACGAACCATAAGTTTTTCTAAGTTTTACGAAGTTAAACAATCATAAAAGTTTAACCTACTTATACAATCATGAACCACAAGTTTTTCTAAGTTTTACGAAGTTAGACAATCATAAAAATATAAATTTCCAAAGTTTAACCTACTTATACAATCATGAATCACAAGTTTTTCAATTTTTGACGAAGTTAGACGATAAAATTTTGCCAAATTACGGAAAATAACATAAGTCATATATACCATAAGTTTTAAAAACATTTAACAAACTACACACAAACTAATAAATTTTAACAACATTTTACATAATTAAAACAGTCACAAAAGGATTTAAAGCCTTCTTGACCGTCTTCTGACCTCACTTCTTGTTCTTTTTGTTACCTCCCTTCTTAACCGTCTTCTGACCTCCCTTCTTATCCTTATTGTCACCTCCCTCGTTCTCCTTCTTTCAGCTCCATCCTTGTTCTTGTCTTTTCTTCTTGTTTGAATGGGACTCCTGATATTAACCTCTGTCTTTTTCGAAGGACCTCCTTCTTTTGCATCACCTTTCCATTTCCTCTTGTATTACTTTAACGGCTTCTTGCTTTGCACATCCTCACATTGCTTTTCCTTTGCAACATCCTCATCAACATCCTTAACACCATCCTTATCACTTCCATCCACATCCCCTTTTTTCTTTTCCTTTACACCATTTAGCAACATTCTTAGCAACTCCTTTGCACCATCTTCAGCAACATCCTTACCTTTATTAGCACCATCCTTATTACTTTCATCCACCTCTCCACTTTCCTTTCCCTTTTCCTTCTCCAATAGAGGATCACCATCATTACGACCAACCTTTTCAGCCATCTCAACAGAATCATCCATGTTAGCATCTTCTTTTTCCTTACCACCATCATCTTCCTGAGCATGATCATCTTTCTGAGCACCACCATCTTCCTTAGCACCAACATCCTTCTCACCTTCATCCATCTCATCACCTTCCTTGTCCAACTAAGGAGCACCATGATTACCACCATTCTTAGCACCTTTACCATCATCACCCTACACAACTGCCATCTCTTATTTCAAGAACATTCAGTCCGGAAACACTCATCATAAGAAATCTCATTTGTTTTTCTATAGAAGTTAGCCGGTTACCCAATGAATCGATTTTATGGTTCACTTCCTTGAAACCATCTTGAAGAGCATTCATAAATAGACTTTCAACCTTTTTTAAAACCTTTAATCCAGGAGACTCAACCGTGATTACATGAATCTCACCTGAAGTATCTTCAATAGCATGAATGGTGGGCACTTCAACCTGAGCTCTACGAGCAGTCAAATCGATGTTGTACCATTTTTCATAGAATTTTTTTTCCCCTTCAGTATTTTCTTGGTTCAACGATCAGCTGCTGCATCGTCTCTGTTATTTTCTCAACAACTGTCCTTGCCCAGTACTCTTTTCAGAAGTCCCTGCTCGGTCGGTGTTGTTACTAAGATACTCTTAATATCCTGTCAAAAGAAAAACAAAACGCGTATGTCATATTAGAACCGCCTACATAAAGTTTAACTCTGTTATACTTAGTTATACAAATATAAAGTTTAAGTTTTACTTAATTTCACAAAGTTAGACAATCTAAATAGTTGAAATTTTTCTTAGTTTCACAAACTTATATTCTCATTAATTCGAATACACATATAAGATAGGTTACCTTAGTTTCACAAAGTTTCCCGTTCATTTCTTTCAGATTGTATGTTTTGGTTCCACCTTGGCATTTGTACTTCATCTTTCACATGCGTGGGCATTTCGCGTCTACACCATCCACCTTTTCTCGGTAATAGTTTCTCAAGTTTGGAATTACCTCAAAGACCAACAACTACACAAAACAAAAATAATTAACATAAAATTAACATTCATAGTTTCTTAAGTACAAGTAGAACGTGAGAATACCTCCATAGAAACATGAAAACTTGTAATAACCCAATTCGTCGGCACAGCCCCATTGCACCTCTCCAAGAACGTAGAAAAATCCTTCATGTTTTTCTCGAACGCATACCGTCCCAAGGAAACATTTTGCACGCATCTAGGTCATCAACAACTTTAAGGAAGAAATTGTCCACATGTGATGCTCCTTCTCCAGTCTTTCTACCTTCGACGATGACGCTAGATAAGAAATACAGAGAAACCATCTTCTAACGATCCAAAGATGGCTTTCCTTTTATTGCCAACGTCTGCTTCTCGACATCAGCGTATATTATCTTTTTCCATTGTGTAAAATACTTGCTCATGAATGATATACCACTCAACCTCTCATAGTGCGGGGGATAATCATGGCAGTATAGCCCAAAGATGAGTTCGAGTTCTCTGAGAGAGTATCAGATTGGGACGCCATTAAAGATAAAATACTCATGCTCCTTCGCTACACAAGCTGAACGCACAACAAGAATCCACAATCCCATCCACTTCTCCTTTGTACCTTTCAAATGGAAAAAAATGTTGGAATTGTGGGTGATCTATGAACCCGTCCACCTCCTTCTGTTTCAGGATATATTGTATATTAACGAGCGCCTTCTCGATGTAACATTTTTGCTGGCATCTTTAAACTATTTTGATACTCGTTGGGAGGAAAGTGAATCTTCTCTGGTTGCATGCCTTCTTCTTCGTCGTCTACAAGTTGCACTCAAAAGAGAAACAAAGCACATACATCATATTAGAACCAAAAACAAAAAGTTATATTATGTTGTAATTAGTCATACAATCATAATGTTTAAGTTTTACTTAGTTTCACAAAGTTATACATTGTAAAAAATTAAAGTTTCACTTAGTTTCTCAAAGTTAGACAATCGATATAACTAAAGTTTTGCTTAGTTACACAAAATTAGAAAATTGAAATAGTCGAAGTTTTACAGCTTATCAACGTATTACAATCAACATCAGTAAAAGTTTCACTTAATTTTACAAAATTATACAATCTTATAGTTATACTACTCAAATCAAGTTTCGCCAAGTTTTCTTAGCTCTACTAAACTTCCACTAGTTTCTTAGGAGATTCAGTTACTTACCTCTGCATGCAAGTCTATTTCATGTTGTGCCACTAATTATGTTTCGTCAGAATCCTTTGAGGATGTGTCTTCAACTTCCTCGTTATTCGATCCATATTCCACTTCCTCTCTTTTTCTGGATTCATGCTCTCCTTCTCCGGATTCCTCATCTTTCTCACTTGGATTTTCTTCACTTTCTTCTTCTGCATTTTCTTCGTTGATTTCCACGTCGACACAAGTTTTCTTCTTCGTCTTCTTCTTCCTTGTCATTTCTTCTTTGTCACGATTTCTCCACGACTTGAGTATTCTTCTTCACGTTCGGGTTGACTTCATTTTACGCCGACATGTTCTTTGTTCGCATGACTTTGGATTCTCGATCTCTGCTACTTTTGACTGGGATTCTTGGGATTTTTGATGAAGATTGAAGATTGAAGAGAGGGAGAGAGAATTGATAACAAGAAATAGTGAGATTGAGTCAGAGAGAATAAAACCTAAAAACACTTAGATATTTTGATTTTGAAACCGTCAACTCCCATACTGTTTACAAACTGTGGATACGCAAAAAAAAAAAAAATGGGTCAGATGGGTTTAGCTATGGATAGTCTGAACTTTATTTGCAACGATCTAAATTTCACTTGGTTTCGTAGTCTTTTACCATTATCATAATTTAAATAATATTTTATTAAATTAATAAAAAGGGAGGAATATATAAAAAAAAAATAAGTTAAGAACTCCTCATTATTAAAACTGGTTGATGTAGTAGTCTTGTTGTTTTTAGATACCAAAATTAAGATTCTACAACGCTTCTCCGGAAGCTCCTCCTTTGACAAAATTATCAATCTGCAACACCTATATATATTTTACTAGCTATTTTGTTTGCACATGCAGGCATAATTTTCTTACGAATATTTATTAATTTATGTTTTATTGATTCAAAAACCAACATAATAAGGTATTATTTATGTTTTCAAAAAATTTAAATAAAACATCAAATTAATTATAAATGACAACACTGACATATCAGAAATATTTTAGAAAAAATATTTATACAAATATTTTTTCTTTATTTATATTTAATTATATTTTTATATATTTTAAAAATAACAATATAACATAGAAGAATAATCTTATTTTCTAAAAATAATATTATTAATAGAAATTCGTTTTAGTTATAAAATAGATTATTAAAAACATGAAAATAAGAAAATTACCTAAAATCATGGATAAGTTGACAAATCAGTAATATTATTAAGAACTTTGTTTTAATTATATTAAATCATTAAAAACATGACAAATAAATAAAATTACCTAAAATCATAGAGAAGTTGACAAATCAGCAAATTCACTTCTTAAATAATTAATAGAAAATATTTTTTAACATAACAACATAATAGATAAGAATTATCTTATTTTCTAAAAATATAATATTATTAATATAAATTCGTTTTAATTATATGTATAATTATTAAAAACATGATAAATAAGCAAGAGTACCTAAAATCATACAGAAGTTGGCAAATCAAGAATATTATTAATAATTTGCTTTAATTGTATAATAAATTAAATATATAATTATTTTTAAATGAAAAATAAGTAAAATTACCTAAAACCATGAAAACGTTGAAAAATCATCAAATTCAATTATCAAATAATAGTATAGATTTACACAATTGACGATAAGTGAATTGATCCACATCCCTTATATATTATTCAATCCCTTTACATATTTCTAATGTGGAATCTTTTCTCCAATACAATTCGATCAGATGTAGTGGGGGCAGAGAATACTTGAAGCTCACAAATTTTCATACTCAGAACCGAGTCTTGAACTCTTGATGCTATACCAATATGGGTTAGATTCAACAATGTTCCTTGTTATATGATTACTGAGATTGGCTTGTATCAGATCGGTGGTGCCTTGGGTCATCTGGTTTTAGCAATCTCAATGGTTTCTCATCTGGAGAAGTTCTAGTCAAGATCGATATATCCAAGCCATTACCAGTTCTACTCAAAAATCTCTACGTGGAAGGCCTATGAAACCTTCTCAAAAGGTGCGTGATACTAGTTGGTCAAGGAAACGGGGTCGTGATACTAGTTGAGATGCTTCAGTAGATTAAGCTAAACTTAATCTCTTCTACCTTATCCTTGCTCTTTGTAAACTTTGTATGAACCAATTATTAATTAAAAAACCCTTTATAATTTTTTTTTAAAAAAATTGGGTGAAAATGCACCATTTTAAAGTTTATGCGGCGAGAAAAATGCTGCCTTTTTCGGTAAGATATGCCTAAGAATAGGGGTATAAATGTCAATCACAATGACTGTGTGTGAATTATAATTATGATTATAATTTGTTTTTTTGTTTTTGTAATTATTACACGAAGAGGTTGGAAAATAGATTCCCTAAAAATTATTACTAAAATCCTAAAAATTACCTTTTACTATTTTTGGAAAATAGATTCTCTAAAATTTAGAAAAGCCACATTTTCAAATAACTACATACTTCTTAACAAAAACTAAAAATTACATTTTCTTGGTTTCCTTAAGCAATGTACCTGGATTTTTTTATTTTCTTTTTCCATTTGTTGAGATATTAGTATTTATATATTTATTCATTAATATAGAATAAATAAATAATAAGAGATTAGTGATAAAATATTAGCTATTCCAAATTAGTAAGAATCAACATTTTTTCTCTATCATTTACATTTAAATTCTAAAATTACAAAATAACCTATATTGGTAAAAAAAAAACATTTTTATTCATGTGGAGTTTACCTACACTACTTTTCTAAGCAATTGTAGTTGTTAATTAATTTTTAATGTTTTTCAATATTTTTTGACATAGATTTATAGTAAATTAATAAATCTCTTTAATCATATGTATTGTATTTTTTACGCTTTAATTTAGTTTTGTATTTTAAAAACTTAGCTATTAATTTTATATACAATGTTTGAATAGTATAATTGTTTTCTTTTTCACTGTTTTATTGAAAAAAGAATTTAACTGTTATTTATTTACTATATCACATGTGTAGATTTAGATTTGTCACAACTTTATAAATATTAATATTTTTTTGTAACTATTATTTTATTATAAAATTTACATAAAATTATTGCATATATAGTAAAATTCTACACATATAATTAAATTTTGTAGTTAACTATTAATAAATATATATTATAATATATTTGTATCAATAGGTGATTTTGATAATTTTCTTTTGTATTTGCATTTTTTATTTACAAATAATTTTATGTGATTTGATGTTAATTTTTATGTTTTATTATTTTGAAAAATAAACATTTTACTATAAATAATATTTTCATTTTATTAATTTTAAAAGTAAAAACCAAAATCTAGAACAACCAACCATTCATGTTTTTCAAAAAACCAAAATCTACTGTAAAATCAAAAACCAGATGTAAAAAACTAAAATCTAAAAACCAAAAATTAAAATCTATAAACTATGAAAACAATTATCACCGAATTTGTGTGATTCCTTCTTGTAATCAATTTAGCACAATGAAAGAGGTTTCTTTTTGGTTAGCCAATTAGACTTCCTTTACTTTGTACTTATTTCTTCTCTGTGAAGTTTTCTTGTGTCTCTTTATAAAAGACTCACTTTAGACTCCAAAGAGAAATCATACAAAGAAGAAGTGAGCAAAACACACAACACTGAGAAAAATGGAAAGCATAAGTGATCAAGCTTCTTCCCGGACACGTCTTCCTGGTCCTGTTGAAGCAGCTCTAGAGGAGATATACATGAAACACAATCTTGGTCCGATAAATGATGAGACTAGGAAGAGACTGTCTTTGGTTTCTGAGGAGTTGGCTTCTGATACTCTCAGGAAAGTCTTAAACTCGAAGCATGTGAAGACGACCCACGATAGATTCATCAAATATTTGCTTGACCAGGCCACTAATGGCTCTCCACAGTCTCCTGCTTCAAGACACCGTCTTCGAGGTCAGTATATCACAAACATAAATTAATAGTCAAAATATTTACTTTCTCTTGCTCAAAGACTTTACTGTGTTTGCTTGTAGAAGAGATGTCTCTTGACTCTGAAACTCCTTCTCCCAAGTGTATGAAAACGCAAGGCAATGGAGGATCTCTGCACAGTCCTCCTCAGATCTTAGCTTTGGGTGAACTTTAAGTTTATAACAAAATTTAGTCCAAACTTTTCAGCAATATTAATAAGGGGGATTATATACGGGTCCTCAGGTTTGTCGTGCCATGTCGAACATGAAAACTTTGATTTTTACCTATCACTCTACCATGAAACTTACAAATACAAATTAAGAGATGTCAAGCACTTCGAAACATGATAGTAAATACAACTGAAAATCATTTATTCATGAAAGTTACTCCCTACAATATTCAGTGCACCTTCTTATAAGATGAGAATGTAAAGGTTTATAACTAGAACAAAACGTTGTTAGCATATATGTTGATTAATATCTTATTTGTGGTTACATGATCTAACGTTTTTCACTTTTTTATCAACATATAATCAATATGGAATTGAGCGACCTCATCCAAGAAAAGAGAGATAAAAGTGATTTAGGCGACTGAAAATAATATTCTTTTTTTTCAAAAAGTGCTTATAATTAAATTTTTGTTTTTGTAATATAAGTTTTAAAATTCTTCAAATCTATACTATTAAATTAGTACAAAATCTGTTAAATAAATTTAAAGTTTTACTAACTTAACAAATATAATTTTTATAAAATACTTATAAAATATAATGATGGCATTGTCATAGGAGTGTACACACACATTCTCAAATAAACCAAATCAAATTTTTATAAGGGCAAATACTTCAAATATAACTTTTAATTTTTTGTCAAAAAATAGACTTTAAAGAAGAAGATTAAAATATATTTTTTTTATTTTGAAAATTTAATATATATATATATATATATATGTATTTTTAATTTTAATCTTCACTTCCAAAACTCCACCTCATAACTCTAAATCTAGAATAATTAACATAAGGGTATATATTTTAATAAAAAAATTTATGTCTATGTTAGAGCATTCTCCTTTTTTTTTATAATGTTAAAAAGAATTATTTTCTGAGATTAATATTTGTTATTTTATAAAAATAAAAAAATATAAATAAAATTATATATTAATAATATCAAACAAGACATATTAAATTACATAATACAAAATAGCAAATAATAATAAATATTTTACTAATCTGTCATAAAACTTAAATATAAATATTTGCGCGGATGCGTGGGTTAAAATTTAATTGTACAATAAAATCAAATACTATTTTATATCGGACATTGTTTATAATAAAAAGTATTTGCCCTTCTAGTAATATTTGCGCTTCAAAATCTAATCAAGTCTTGAAACTTTATAGAAAGTTTAGCGATTGCGGTTGCAGAAATGTGCAGTTTACGAAAATATGGCATTCTAGTAATTATATCTCGTAAGATATTAAATGGTTGTCAATTTTAATTGTGTAAACGGCTCTGTGGGTAGAAAGAGAGATATGTATTAGGCCATCTTTAACCCTAGCACCCATTTGGGGTGCTTATTTTTGGTTTTTTCTTTTTTTTTTCTTGTTTTTAAAAAAAAAAAAAAATTAAAAACAGACCAATCACGGGACGCCACGTGTCAGTGGGATCCACTGGACGCCGCAAACAGTGCAAGCACCCTTGCTAAGCACCTCGGTTTAATGATGCTCTAAAATCATCAAATCTCTCAATGTCTAATAACAGAGAGAATAAAAGATGCAACCTTTCTTCTTCTATGTGTAGAGCTTTTTTCATTTTTTCTTTATAACTCTCTCTCTGCTTAAACTGTCTTTCACTTTGTGTTTTTGTTGCGAGAAAAAAGAGAGAACAGAGGAGACGAAAGTGTTTGGAAGAAGAAAGATGATAACTTCTTCTTCTTCTACTTCGCAGAGGTCACTGATCGCTCTTCCTTCTCGGCTCGAAACCGTTTTGGAGAAAATATACAGTAAACACAAATGTCCTCCCATAAACGAAGAGTCAAGGCAGAGACTTTCTTCGATCCCAGAGGAGTTAGCTTTCGATTTGCTCAGGAAAGCTTTTAACTCTCCAGGGATCTCCAACCTCGACCGCTTCATCCTCTCTAAGCTTACCGTTACTGTTACTAGCTCTCCGGCCAAGTCTCCTCCTCGAAGCAGAGTTTCTCAAGGTCTATACTATCAAAAAACAGAGTCTTTCTATTGTATAGTTTGTGGGTTTTCTAAATTTTACTTGACTGTGATGATTGTAGAAGAGATGTATGTTGACTCTGAAGCTCCTTCTTTGAGAAGACAAGGCAATGGTGGTTCTCTTCACATTCCTCCTCAGCTCTTAGCTTTAAGTGAACTTGAGTTCAAAAAGGCCTTTCTCTTGCTTAGCTACATTCCTGGGTATGTGTTTGTGCCTGCAAGTTCTCTTCTTTTTTATGTTTTCAGTTTAACCTCTTTTCATGTTTGGTGATACTTTCATGTTAAACAGGAAAGATCTGTGTCAGGTTGAAGTAACTGCTGAAGAGATTAGAGGATGGAAGGATTTGTCTATGGTTGCATACGAAGCTGCCGTTTGGGAACGCTTGGGGAAGGTTTATTGTTCCCCAACAGACCGTAGAATGGTATGTCTGTTTTCTCTACTCTTCTATTTGGTATTTACATGTATTTTAATAGGTGAATTGACAAGAAAGAGAGATACTATAGACATATTGTATACTGTTTTTGTATCAAAGTTGTCTTACATGTTCCTTTTATTTCCACAGTCACTGGAATGGGATAGTGGGAAGACCCATTACTATCAGTGTCATGTCGCTTCTGATGGCAGTTACACATTCAAGGTCCATTCCATTACTATCTTTTGTGTTTGCATTTTACCATGTCACATATGTACTTTGTGTTAAGGCATTTCTTTTGCAAGTTGCTTTCACATGTCTATTACACATAGTTTCTTGGTGGGACAATAAAGAGACACTACTGGTACTTATAGAGACGTTGTGTTCACAGGGCCCTCTTCTTGAACCTACTGGAACACACCTGCACAAGGTCTTGGGTGATGATAATGTTCTAACAGTCAAATTTGAGGATGTCCAGAAAAGCTCGTCAACTTATAGCAATGATCGTTACTCTACATACAAAAGGATTGCCAAGAATGGTATCATGGTTGGGTTACGTCGTTATCAGTTTTTTGGTGGGTCTCAATTCTTTTTTAACTATCATTCATGTCAATGCACATAGAACACTTTTTCATTGTTGAATATTATTTATTTGGAGCTTGTTTTAACACTCTGTTGAACAGTTTTCAAAGATGGTGGAAAAGAAGAGAAGAAGAAAGACTTTTCTACAAAGGGAGTGAAATGCTACTTTATACGCACAGACTCCACTTCTGCGAATGATATGGGAAGTCCTTACATCTTTGCTGGGAAGTCAATTTATGAAGCTCGCATGCATTTTATGCACGTCCACACATTGCCATCTTTGGCCAACTACATGGCAAGGTACTTCAGTTTCTTCTCTACTGTTTTTATCTTTGATCCTTTTTGATTTGAGTCACTGTGTGGTTTTATTGATGCTTCAGGTTTTCTTTGATTCTGTCAAAGACTAAGAAGCTTGAAGTCGACATGACTGGGATTACCTTTGAGAAAATCGATGATATACACTGCCATGTACTTTGTCAATTCATTTGTCTTTAGGAACTGTGTCTCTACCTAATTAGCCCCTACTTAGTCTTGTTCACTGTGTCTCTATATAATTGCAGGATCAAAACAGTAATGATGTTCTGGATAAGAATGGGAAACCATGTATACATTCAGATGGCACTGGCTACATCTCTGAGGACCTGGCTCGGGTCTGTCCAGTGAACATATTTAAAGGGAAATGTCTCAGGAGTAATAGTGTTCAGGTCTTTTCCCTCCTTCCATGTTAATCTAATGGTTTCTTAGGTGCCCTTTGTTTACTCTTTCTTACTCTTGCGTTTCCTTGTCATGCTTTTCTTTTTCTTTACAGGAAGGCCGTGCCCAAGACCCGGTATTATAGTTCAAACCCGTGTTCATGTATACTTGTCTATTACTGAACACAAGTAGTAACAATTACTGTTCCAAACAGCCTCTTCTGATCCAGTTTCGGATGTTTTATGATGGCTATGCTGTTAAGGGAACTTTTCTCTTGAACAAGAAAGTAAGTCTGCTCTCTTTCACATGAAGAAATCCTTTTTGTTTGTAAGGTGAATCTTAATGTTAATCGACTTTGGCAGCTTCCTCCTCGTACTGTTCAAGTTCGACCTTCTATGATCAAAGTCTCCAAGGATCTAGCATTGTCAAACTTTAGCACTTTTGACACCCTAGAGGTAGTCAATACAAGGTATGTTATTGGATACAGAAGTTCGTTCCCTCTCTCTCAATGTTATCGTAGTGACATCTAGTTGTTTCCATCATCCAGTAATCCACCAAAAAGAACAAAGCTATCAAGAAACTTGGTTGCGCTGCTTAGCTATGGAGGAATCCCTGATGAATTCTTTCTGGATATTTTGCTCAACACCCTGGAAGAGTCCAAAACCATCTTCAACAACAAGCGTGCTGCTCTTAAAGGTCCTTAACATTCCAAAGTCCTTATTTACTTATGATGGATCTTCTAAGAAAGTTGGTTTATTTGTGCAGCTGCCCTTAATTATGGAGATATGGACGATCACAACGCTGCACAAATGATTTTGGCTGGTATCCCACTTGACGAACCGCACTTGCAGGATCACTTATCTATTCTTTCAAACACAGAGAAGAATGATCTCAAAGCAGGAAGGCTTCCTGTGAGTGAATCGTACTATCTCATGGGTACAGTTGATCCCACCGGAGAGTTAAAGGAAGATGAAGTCTGTGTCATCCTGTATGATTCCCAATCTCTTGCACTTTCACTTTTGAGTCTTTACATGAAATTGTGAGCTAGCTGTTCATTTCCTCACTTGTGGTTTTGTGTAGCGATTCTGGCCAAATCTCAGGGAATGTGCTAGTTTACAGGAATCCTGGACTACATTTTGGAGACATACATGTACTTAAGGCCACTTATGTTAAGGCCTTGGAAGAGTATGTAGGAAACTCCAAGTATGGTGTGTTCTTCCCTCAGAAAGGTCCAAGATCTTTGGGAGATGAGATTGCAGGTGGTGACTTTGATGGTGATATGTATTTCGTATCAAGAAACCCAGAGGTAAACAACCTTCATTAGAAAGTAAACTTTTATATTGTTGTAACCTGGTTTTATAGGGTTTTCTTTCTATTTTAGCTACTTGAACACTTCAAGCCAAGTGAGCCGTGGGTGAGTTTGACTCCTCCTACTAAAGGTATCTCTGCTAGAAAGCCAAGCCATCTCTCACCAGTGGAGCTGGAGGAAGAGCTTTTTGATATGTTCTTGAAGGCAAGATTTCATGCCAGGTACTCTAAACTTACTATTTAATACCAAATGCTTCTAAAATATGTTTGTCTTGGATCAGTCTTTGGGATTTATGTCCTCTTTTTTTGTCTCGGATTTACAGCAATGTTATAGGGGTGGCTGCTGATAGCTGGTTAACTATAATGGACCGCTTCCTCACTCTAGGAGATGAGAATGCTGAGGAAAAAGATGAAATGAAGAAGAAAATGTTAGAGCTGATTGATATATACTATGATGCTCTAGATGCACCCAAGAAAGGTGCTAAGGTCTTTCTCCCAGACGAGCTGAAGCCTGACATTTTCCCACATTACATGGAGCGTGATCAGAGTTTCAAGTCCACTTCCATTCTTGGAATGATCTATGACTTTGTTAAATCACAGACAGCAGAGGAACACACACCATCAGCTGGTAAATAACTTTTCCTCATAGTGACTATACTAATGATCTGAACGTTAGAAACAAATCAATACATCATCTTGAATAATATGTCTAACTGTGGTTTACATTTCAGAGATCTGTAAACTCTCGTGTTTCGAAGATGAGCCGGTCTCTGATTATCATATGGAGAATTGTGGACGGTGGTATGAAAAGTACAGAAAGGATATGATCCAGGCGATGCGTAACAAAGATGAATCAGCCAATGAAGTTATCCAGAGATACAAGCAGGTAAGCTCTTCAATGAACTTAATGGATCACGTATGTTTTGTTTATTGGTCCCATGGAAGTCTCTCACGGACAGGAGTCATCTTATGCTTCAGAAACAAACAATTCTGAAATTTGTTTCTGCTTGTTGTGTGTCAGGAGTTCTATGGTGCTGCAGGGTTTGAAGACAGCAAGAAAAGTACTGAAGAACTTTATCCCCAAGCCTTGGCACTTTACAACATCGTTTACGACCATGCAATCATAATGGATAACGTTCGAAACTGTGGGTTTGCGTGGAAGGTTGCAGGACCGGTCCTGTGCAGGTTCTACCTTGAGAAAAAGCAGGGAAAATCCTTACTGTGTTCACTCACAATGCTTAAAGAGCTTTGGGGTTGATCACAAAGTACTTGTGATCTCCCCTGTTCTTGTAATATAAATAAGCCTTTTGTTGTGATATCATCATGTATCCTAAGAAGCGTGCGAGTCAAGTATCTTACCTTAATAAAAACATAATCTATCCGTTCAAGATGTGGTGTAGTAGTGCCTTTTGTTTTTAGTTCTAAATCCACCCTTATCCTCTACTGTATGATACTTTGGCGTGTAGTTTTGCTTATGATATGTTCATGTAAGAAAATTATGTTATATAATGAACTTTTAATTGAAATTTTGGGATGAATTGTTGGATTGGGATTGTGTTCTGATTGCTTGCTATACCTGTGTGAGCGTCTGGTAAGTATGTATGGCTATGAGATTTTGTCTAAGACAGAATGAATCACCAACTGGTAATCAGTAAGGAATCGTATGAATTCATCCGTGGAACGGTTTCTCCCCAGTATCAGGAGTTCTATGGTGGTGCTACAGGGTTTGAAGACAGCCATAAAATCCTGGAATAACTCTACCGACAAACCTTGGCACTTACTCGTCATGTTCTATTCTGGGATACGGGTTTCGATATTTCGGATTAGAGGAGAGAAATATGTTTTAAAACTTCTAATATGTGGAATTATGATGAAGTTGAAAGATTGTGCTCAACTGTTATGATATGATATTTTTGGTGTGTAAATAGATTGTTTATCCAATGATTTATTGAATACATATCTACAACAAAACATCCATAGTCCTTGCATGTGGTGATATGCAGTGAGTAAATGTTTGTATGTTGTAACGGATGCGTATATTGAGAATTGATTGATGCATGGTGTCTTCATCCTAACATTTACATAAGAATCTCTATTAGGAGATAGAAACCTAAAGTGTAAGCAAAAAGAAAGATGAAAAATTTGACATATGAGTGGTTTCATGTTTTGTAGATGGGTGTTTCGTGGACGGATAACTTGTGGATGGTTTGGTTTAATGAAAATTAGTATTTGATAAAATTCGATTTTTAAGTGAATTTTATTTGGTTTTAACCGGTTTAAATTTATATGGTTAATAATTAATCAACTAATACCATAATTTATGACTATAGATAATTAAGTTTTAAATTATTAGTTTGATTTTTTTTTTGAAATTGTTTATTTGTGGATAAATAAATTTATAATTTTTAAATTAAAAATATTTGACACGAAATTATAGTTTGATGGATAATTCTTGTAGGTAAATAGATTGTTTATCATTGTATATCTATCTATTTCTCAAAAAAAAAAAATTGTGTGTTTGCATGTGGAGAAGAAATGTCGTAATGACTGTTGTGAAATTGAAAATTGTCGTCAAAATCTCTAGGAAAAGCATAGGGTTCGCAATTGGCGCCATTTTAAAACTTAGGCGGCAAAAAAAATGTTGCCTTTCGGTAATATATGACAAACATTAGGGGTAGAAACGTCAATTTCCAATTCTTAGTCTTTTGAACTATTACACAAAGTTGCGTGGCTCTTTCTTGCCAATCAATTTAACACAGTGAAAAGGTTTTCTTTTTGCTCAGCCAATAAAAAGACTAATACTTCCTTCTCTGTGAAGTTTCCTTGACTCTTTATAAAAGACTCTAAAGAGAAACCATACAAGCAAGTTAGCATTAACACACAAAACACAGAGAAAAATGGAAAACAGAACTACTAATGTCTCTCCACAGTCTCCTGCTTCAAGTCACCGTCCTCGAGGTCAGTATCACAAATAGAACTAGTCAACATGTACTTTCTTATGCTCAAGAGTCAAGACTAGTTTACTATTTTTTTTGCTTGTAGAAGAGATGTCTCTTGATTCTGAAGCTCCTTCTCCTAAGTGTATGAAAATACAAGGCAATGGAGAGTCCCATCACATTCCTCACCAGATGTTAGCTTTGAGTGAACTTGAATTTAAGAAGGCCTTTCTCTTGCTTAGCTACATTCCAGGGTATGTTTTAAGCTGCAAGTTTTCAATCTATTTTAAGTAACAGTTACCTTTTCTGTGATACTTAAAAAACATTTTTGGTGTATGTTTTATAGGAAAATTCTAGCTCAGGTTATAACTGCTGATGAGATCAGACAGTGGAAGGATTTGCCTATGGTTGCATATGAGGAAGCTGTCTGGGACCGCTTGGGCCGGCTTTATTGTTCCCAGACAGACCGTAGAGTGGTATACATTGCTGTTTACTCTTCTGTTATGTCGTACTGTATTTTCTTATATTTCATGATCGCCTTTCCTAGAAGTATATTGACAAGAAACAAAGACTTACATACTTTTTTCTCTGCAGTCACTGGAATGGGATAGTGGGAAGACTCATTACTATCAGTGTCATGTTGCTTCGGACGGAAATTACACACTCAAGGTTCCTTTCATTACACTCTTCAACTACTATTTTTTCATTTATCATGTTGAAAGAAGTCTTTAGCGAGTTGCTATCATGTCTATTACACATTCTTAGTGGTAGGATAAAGTATTTGACATTGACTCAATACTTATGTTCACAGGGCCCTCTTCTTGAAGCCACTGGAACACACTTACACAAGGTCTTGGGTGATGATAATGTTTTGACGGTCAAGTTTGCAGACGTCCAGAAAAATTGGTCAACTTGTAGTAATGACCCTTACTCTGCATACAAAAGACTTGCCAAGAATGGTATCAGGATTGGGTTACGCCGTTATCATTTTTTTGGTGAGTCTATTTTCTCTTGATTAAGAATCATTCAACACTTTTTGATTTGTTCTTAACACACTGTTGAAACAGTTTCCAAAGATGGAGGGAAAGAAGAGAAGAAGAAGATAGACTTTTGTACAAAGGGAGTGAAATGCTACTTTATACGCACTGACTCTACATCTGCAAATGATATGGGAACTCCTTACATCTTTGCTGGGAAGTCAATATATGAGGCTCGCATGCATTTTATGCATGTCCACACATTGCCATCACTGGCCAAGTATATGGCAAGGTACTCAAGTTTCTTCTCTGGCCAATATGTATGTTTCCATCTTTGAGACGTTTTGGTGATGCTTCAGGTTTTCTTTAATTCTTTCAAAGACTAAGAAGCTTGATGTTGACATGGCTGGGATAACCTTTGAAGAAATAGATGATATACACTGCCATGTACGTCTTTCTTAATACATGTCTCCTTCAAGAACTGCGTCTACTTAGGGTTGTCACTAATTGCAGGATCAAAATGATAAAGATGTTCTGGATAAGAATGGGAAGCCACGTATACATTCAGATGGCACTGGCTACATCTCTGAGGACCTTGCTCGGATGTGTCCAGTAAATATATTTAAAGGGAAATGTCTCAGGAGTGATAGTGTTCAGGTATGTTCTCTACTTCCATGACAAAAGGGAAATGTCTTAGGTTCACTCTTATGTTTCCGTATCATGTTTTTTTTCTTACTTAGGTGCAGGGAGCTTGTAACCAAGACCCGGTATGTAATAAAGTCTACACTCCCCGCTTTATGGTTTACTGAACAGAACAGTAACATTAATACTCTTCTTTCTTCTTCCAAACAGCCTCTTCTGATCCAGTTCCGGATGTTTTATGAGGGCTATGCTGTTAAGGGAACTTTTCTCTTGAACAAGAAAGTAAGGCTGCTCTCCATTTTTGTTTGTTTAAATGTTTGCAAGTTATTCCTTATGTTTTGCTTAAAATTTTGGCAGCTTCCTCCTGGGACTGTCCAGGTTCGACCTTCTATGATCAAGGTTCCTAAAGATCATGACCTGTCAAATTCTAGCACTTTTGACTCCTTGGAGGTAGTCACTACAAGGTAAGTCTGTTTCTTGGATACTTGTTGTTTTGATACTAAAGTTCTTGATAGTAACATCTACTTGTTTCCATCATCCAGTAATCCACCAAAAAGAGCAAGGCTATCAAGATACTTGGTTGCGTTGCTTAGCTATGGAGGAGTCCCTGATGACTTCTTTTTGAATATACTGCGCAACACATTGAAAGAGTCAAAAAACATCTTCAACAACAAGCGAGCTGCTCTTAAAGGTCCTTAACATTCCAAAGTCCCTATTTAACTTAAGATGTGACTCATGATTGATCTTCTTAGAAGTCAATTTATTTTTTCAGCTGCCCTTAATTATGGAGATATGGACGATCACAACGCTGCACAAATGATTTTGGCTGGTATCCCACTTGAAGAGCCACACTTGAAGGATCGTTTGAATATTCTCTTAAATATTATTTCAAACACAGAGAAGAATGATCTCAAAGCAGGAAAGCTTCCTGTGAGTGAATCATACTATCTCATGGGTACAGTTGATCCCACTGGAGAGTTAAAGGAAAATGAAGTCTGTGTCATCCTGTATGGTTCCCAATCCCTTTGCTCTTTCACTTTTGAGTTAGATGTTGTTTATTTCCTCATTACATTCTTTGTTGTGGTTTGGTGTAGCGAGTCTGGCCAAATTTCAGGGGAAGTGCTAGTTTACAAGAACCCTGGACTACATTTTGGAGACATACATGTACTTAAGGCTACTTATGTTAAGGCCTTGGAGGAGTATGTAGGAAACTCCAAGTATGGTGTGTTCTTTCCTCAGAAAGGTCCAAGATCTTTGGGTGATGAGATTGCAGGTAGTGACTTTGATGGAGATATGTATTTCGTATCAAGAAACCCAGAGGTAAATAACACCTTCATTGGAAAGTAAAGTTATGTATTGTTGTAACCTGACTCTCTTTGGTTTGCTATCTGTTGTAGCTACGTGAACACTTCAAACAAAGTGAGCCCTGGGTGAGTTCGACTCCTCCTAATAACATTACCTCTGCTAAAAATCCAAGCGAGCTTTCACCAGAAGAGTTGGAAGAAGAGCTTTTCACTATGTACTTGAAGAGAAGATTCCATGCTAGGTACCCTCTACTTATTTTTTAATACTAAAAAAAAAATGTGTATCTTTGGGATTCATTTTTTTTTTCTTGGGTTTACAGCAATGTTGTAGGGATGGCTGCTGATAGCTGGTTAACAATAATGGACCAATTCCTCACACTAGGAGATGAGAGGGCTGAGGAAAAAGATGAAATGAAGAAGGAAATGTTAGAGCTGATTGATATATACTATGATGCTCTAGATGCACCTAAGCAAGGTGCTGAGGTCAATCTCCCAGACGAGCTGAGGCCTGACACTTTCCCTCATTACATGGAGCGTGATCAGAGTTTCAAGTCAACTTCTATTCTTGGAATGATCTATGACTTTGTTAGTTCACATACAGCAGAGAAACACAAACCATCATCTGGTAAAGGACCTTTCTTAGTACTGACTACTAATAGTTACACCACAACAAATAAAATCATTTTATATTTTTTTTAACTGTGGTTTTAGACAATTCAGAGATCAGTAAACTCTCTTGTTTCAAAGATGAACCGGTCTCTCATTCTCATATGGAGAAATATGGAGGGTGGTATGATAATTACAGAAAGGAGATGAGCCAGGCCATGGGTAACAAAGATGGATCAGCCAGTGAAGTTATTCAGAGATACAAGCAGGTAAGCTCTTTAATGGATGTTTTGTTTACATGTCCCATGGAAGTCTCTCCCCAACTGCTTGTGTTGTGTGGCAGGAGTTCTATGGTGGTGCTGCAGGGTTTGAAGACAGCAAGAAAAGTTTGGAAGAACTTTATCCCCAAGCCTTGGCACTTTACAACATCGTTTATGATCATGCAATCAAAATGAAAAACGTTCGAAACTGTGGGTTTGTCTGGAAGGTTGCAGGACCGGTCCTATGCAGGTTCTACCTTGAGAAAACGCAGGGAAAATCCTTAGTATGTTCACTTGCGATGCTTAAAGAGCTTTGGGGATGAACACCAACTACTTGTTATCTGCCTTGTTCTTGTAAGAACAATAAGCCTTTTGTTGTGATATCATCATGTAACATAAGAAGCGTGTGAGTCAAGTATCTTACCTTAGTAAAAAACCTAATCTATAGGTTAAGCTATCCATTCAAGATGTGGTGTGCCCTTTGTTTTATTTCTAAATCTATCCTTATCCTCTACTGTATTTATACTTTCGTGTGTATTTGCTTATGAAATGTTTTTGTAAGAAAATTATGTTAAATAATAATGAACCTTTAATTAAATTTATTTAAGTTAGTTACCAGTGTTGAGTAATCTCGAAGCCTTTAATATATGTACCAAATTAATCTTGAAGCTTATTGTTTCCAAACCATTCCACCAAGACGTTGAAATGTTCTGCTCTGAAAAAAAAGAAAAGAAAAGTACATTTAATTAAGTAACTTATAGGTGGAGCTCTGTGGTGAATACCTTTTAGTATTAGTATCTTGTAATCTTAGATTTGTCCTCTAGTGTGTATATTTGCTGATGAACTAAATAAGACTATATATTTTTATTTTGGGTTGACTATGTATTTTTCCACGAGAACTTTGATATAACACCAAATGTCTCTGAAACTACCACCTCTGTCTATTTCCTTTCGAGAATAAAGT
>CAJHQQ010002376.1:0-66209 GCA_905132885.1 Moricandia moricandioides
AGGAGTGAGTGTCAATCGATACTTCCTTAGATAAACATTAACGTCCTGATCGATATGTTCACTATGCTAACTAAACCAGCTTTCACATGTATATAACAACCTAGCTCAACAGAATTATTATCAGGTAATGAACCTACTCTCGCAGTTGTCAATTATTCTAAGTTCAGGTTTCTAGTTAACTACTCTAGAACAAAGCAGTAAGTCAAGTTCTGATGAAGGATCCTAATAATCACCCTATCATTTCTATGTTTCATTAATTTATCAAAACCCTAAATGTTGGGGAAAAAATACTCCGGTATGAAATTTCTTCGGGCCTCAGGCAGGACACTGGCCTCCAGGGTCCTACTAGGAGAAGCTCTGTCTTAATCCCTGCTTCCAACACTTCCTCCGGGTAAAATGAAAGTTTTCTACTTAAAGGGATCATTCCATATTTCCGGATATGGAAGGGTTTAACCTAACCATCGACGTCTACTCCACTATATAAGGAGAGTCCAAACCCTAGAACAAGGGATCAACATTCTGAGACTAAGAGATTAGAGCTAGGCGTCTAAAACTATGGTTTAAACACCAAACATTGTATTTCCTGCTCATTCAATCAATAAAACATCATTTTCAGTCTCTATTCTTGTTTACCTATTACTTATCCATTTTTCTGTAGTACTATCAAAGATCCTACACAAAATACCCTAAAAAATTTGGCGCTAAAAGGAGGGGAGTTAACTACGAGATGATGGTAACAGATGAGCATGACGAATGATCTCCGGCTACCCCTAGGGAGATCAAGCTAAAAACTCAACACGACGCTCTGCAGAGCCAAGTAACCGAGCTTCACAAAGCTCAAGAAGTGGAAACAGAGAATCCCGAGCTCTGCTCAGAAGTTCAGAACTTAAAGGAGAAGATAGTCGAGCACTCCAAGCAGCTAAAGCAGAACACAAATAAGTTCTCTCAACTCGAAGAAAAGAATCTTGTCCTTGAAGACAAAAATCAAACTTACTAGCAACAAGCGACGTCGATTCTGAACTCAGGTTTGGCCCATGCAGCCTCTTGAGACGCCTGGTTCTGAAGGCGGCGACAATCAACGGACTCACCACTAAATGGTGATACCGCGGAAGGGGATGATCTCGCGGGGAGAACCCGAGTACACACCATGAAAGAAAGTGACTCTTAGGACGAGGAGACATCTGAAGGAGTAACGACAACAAGGTCCACTGTAACCGGCTACCTTAAGAGGGTGTTCTCCAAACAATTTGACGCCATCCAATCCATGGTAGACATGCTCCCGAGAGTAGCTCCTCTGATCCGAAGAAGTGATCCCGACTCTTATGCCGACACCCCTTTCGCGGATGATATCGCGTTTACAGAGTTGATCTAAGGTCCAACAAAAACTGAAGCTGTCCTTTTCATGTTCCTTCGCTGTGAAACTGATTTCATCCGTTCCTAGGAGCATGCGCTTAGGTCTTCCGGTTTCTTGACAGTTCTTGGCATTTATGGTGCTCTTCGTTTCGGCTGCATGGCTCACGCCGCTTACTTCCGAGCCACCTGATATATCGTGGATGACTCTATCCTGCCAAGATGGTGAGGCAGGGACAGCTCCAGTGGGCTGATTAGTCGCTTCCTTGTAGAGAAGGCTCTTAGCTTTATCAGAGAGAATCTCCCAAAAGTGTCTTTTCTTTAGCAGTTCATTGACATCCATCTTCAGCGCAACGCAATCTTCGTTTTATGACCATAGTCATTGTGGAAGTCACAACATCGGCTCGGGTTCCGGAAGAAGTCTGACACTCTAATTTTGTGAGGCAACTTGACATGTTGGCCCATTTGCCATAGAACGTTGACCAGTTCCGGTTTGGAGATGGATCAGTTGGATATATTTGGCCATGGCCCCTGGAGAAAGCCGAAGGGATGACAGTGTTGCCTATTAGGATATGGAGATGGAAGAAAACACACTAATACAAAAGGTCACCCCACTCATAGGATTCAGCGGGGAAATCAAGAAACTTGCAGGAGAAGTCACCCTCCTAGTGTATGCTGAAGGATCAATATGTCAACCAAATTCCTGGTCGTCGACTATAAGTCATCTTACAACATGATACTCGGACGACATTGGATCCACGACATGGGGGCCGTCCGCTCGACGCACCATCAGATGATCAAGTTTCCTACCCCTTGGGCATAAAATAGACTAGAGGAGATTAGCAAAACTCATGATCCTGCTACCAGACCACCCTGAAGGGAAAAATGAAGGTCTTATAGAAATTACAGAGAAAGCCTCCGGTCCCACACACAGAAGAGCAGGAGGTTGAAGAAATGTAAGACGTGCCACTAATTGAAGGAGATTCGACCCGGAACCTCAAGATACTCAGGGTTGAGACAGGGGTTGATAGACTTTCTCAGGTCCAACTCCTGTTTTTCCTGGTCCCATGTGGATATGCCGGGAATTGATCCAAAGATCAACGTGCATAAAATACAAGTTGATCCCTAGCACCAGCCTATTAGCCAAAAGAGAAGGAAGTCCGCCTCGGAGAGGGACACAATCATAAATGAAGAAGTCAAGAATCTTCTGGATGTCGGATTCATCAGGGAAGTGCAATATCCCAAATGGCTAACCAACGTGGTAGTGGTCAATAAAAAGAACGGGAAGTGGCGAGTTTGTATAGACTTCATAGATCTCAACAAATCCTGCCCTAAGGATCCTTTCCCCCTACCCCATATCGACAAACTCATCGATACAACGGCTGGACATCAACTATTGATTTTCATGGACGCGTTCAACCAAATACTTATGCACCTGGAAGACCAAGACCTCCTTCATGACGTCCATGGGTATCTACTGCTACAAGGTCATGACTTTCGGCCTCAACAACGCCTACCTACCAGAGGCTGGTGAATATTATGTTTGCCGATCAGATCGGGTAGACTATGGAAGTTGACGACATGCTAGTCAAATCCCTGGAAGCCAGAGACCATATATCACATTTGCAGCAGGCCTTCTCCATCCTTAGGAAGTACAAAATGAAGCTTAATCCCACAAAGTTCTCCTTTGGAGTCAGCTCCGGGAAATTCAAGGGATACATCATAACCCACCGAGGCATCAAATTCAATCCAGAGCAGATAAGGGCCATACACGCGATTCTTTCCCCCATGAACATGAAATAAGTCTATAAGCTAATCGGGAGAATGGACGCCTAAAGCATATTCATCTCCAGGCTATCCGGCAAGTTTCATGCCTTCTTCGAGGCTCTCAGGGATCCGAAAGACTTCCGATGGAGTGAAAAATGTGAATCCGGTCTCATCGAGCTCAAAGCCTACCTCACGGCGCCTCCTCTCCTGTCACAAACATTGGAAAGAGCAATTATGTTGCTATGCATAGCGGTATCAGATCACCGAGTGAGTGCCGTCCTGGTACAAGAGGAAGGAAACAAACATCTTCCAATCTATTTTGTTAGTTAATCTTGCCTTGACGCAGAAAGTCGCTACAGCCACCTTGAGAAATTGGAGCTAACCTTAGTGGTCGCAGCTCAGAAGTGGCGACCTTACTTCCAAGCTCACCAAATTGTCGTCGTAACCTCACTTCCTATAAAAATCATTCTCCATAAGCCCGAAGTATCAGGATGCCTAGCTAAAAGGGTGGTGGAATTGGGAGAGTACGCTACAGCTATCAAATCACAGGTCTTAGCAGATTTTGTGGCAAAATTCTCTTCAACCATGCTCCCAGCTTTGGAGCAGGAAATCAACCTTCAGAATGAAAAGAGAGAAGAGGGAGAATGCACCCTAGACGTCGATGGCTCCAGCAACGTAAGAGGGGCAAGAGTAGGAATAGTATTCACGTCCCCTACGGGGGATACAGATTCTAGAGCCGTAAGATGCAACTTCAAGGCAACGAACAATGAAAGTGAGTATGAAGACTTTATTGCAGGGCTCACCCTCGCCAAGCAAATGGGGGCAGAAAACATTCAGGTCTTAAGTAACTCTCAGCTAATAATCAATCAAGTTCAGGGAGAATATAAAGCTAAAGACGCCAGTATGATCAAATACTTGTCGATCGCCAAGCGTCTGATTGAGAAATTCCAAAGTTGCAAGCTCACACAGATCCCTAGAGAACAGAATTTCCAGGCCATCGCTCTGGCTAACTTAGGGTTCGCCCTAAACATTCAAAGCCAGATCAGTATCCCCTTGTTAGTGCTCCAGTGGCCAGCAACGGAGGAGGAAGCGGAGCCTGCGGGAGTGTCAGCAATCAAAGAAGAAGCAACCTGATGACACCCATCGTCAAGTACCTAGAAAGTGATATCCTCCTGGAGAACCGCAACAAAAATAGGAAAATCAAAAAGCAGGCAGCAAGATATTGCATATTCCAAGATATCGTCAAAATCTACAATAAAAGAGTAAAACCCAGAACCTTCCAGCACGTGGATTGGGTTTAGGAAAATAAGAAGGACAAAACAGCGGGAAAGCTCGCCCCCGAATGATAACTCCCATATAAGATAATCGAGGTTCAAGGAGCAGGAGCCTATAGGTTGCAAGACAGTGATGGTAATATCCAACCGAGCTGCTGGAATGCCATGTACCTCAAAACCTATCACTATTAATACATCTCTGGATCACACTTTATTATTTAAGCATTATGGTTTCTTACTCCTATGTATGCTAAACATCTCTGGAATAAGCCTATCTAAAATAATTAGTTCCGACTAACGGAGCAGCATGAACACAAATATACTTAAAGGGGCATACGAGCTGGATCAAGTCTCAAATGATTTCCGATCCTGGCCAACCCTTCATCCAAGTGGTACGCCCACAATAAATAACCATGGGTATACGACTTAAGCAAGAATAGGCCCGCACAAGCCTGAGTATGCTGTCAAATATACCTGGTCCATGCATAAAGGCTACATGCCAAAGTATGTGCCGGGACCCTCAATATGAAATGTGCGAAACCCTGCATTAAACCGCTACGTGCTACAGACAATCCAGAGGGCACAGAGTACATTTGCAAAGTAATGTAAAACCTTAGGGTTGACACAAGGAGCAAAAAGTGCCAAGTCCGGGAGCACATAAAAATCCTGCTTATCTAGACGTGGAAAGCAGTAAGTCTGGCGCTTGAGTCACCACCCCAGGTAGAATCACACCAGCACCTATCGATAAGACTGACGATTTCCTAACCCTTGTCTGGGTCAAAGGCACACTAACACGAGATAAATGTCTGACAGTGGCTTTCTGCAGGAAGCAAAGAAGAGCATGATAAGACTTTGATAGTGGCCTAGTTCCGAGTGGCAAATGGCAAAGTCTATGCCGATAGTGATAGTAGCCGACCTACGGGAGGCGGAGTATGTTCTCAAAGAAAACAACCTCCGGGTTCAAAACATAATTTCTACTGAGTCACAAAGGGAACATCGTCAGTAACCTCCTTAGGGGGGGAGTGGAATAAGAAACCTTGTTATTTCTATACTTAAAGTTCACAAACAGAGGCCCGCCCAAGGGAGGTAGTGCAAAATTTATAATGCCTTCGGGCCCAGTAACAAAATCTACAGATTTACAGTCAATAGAATCCTACCCAAGGGAGGCGGAATGCGATAAAGAAAGAACAACCTCCGGGTTTAACATATTATAGATCCCTGATCCTAGGGTAAATAACCCCCAGGTTTCAGATCAGCCGATATGAAGGTCCAGCACCTCCAAACTTCACTAACAAGACCTTCGGGTTAATAGGAAGCAAGACCAAGGATAACAAGGAACCATCGTCAAAACAAAAAGGCAAAAGTGATTTAGAAAGAAGGTTCCTCCAAAGGCTGCGATCCATTCGCGGAATCCAAAAAAATCACTAAAGGAAAACTCCCTAGTTGACCGCCTTTTCCCACTAAAGGCAAGTACCAACGATACTCATCGATTTCAATTTTCGACTTACTTCTGTGACCATTCTTTCATGAGCTCCCATCAGGAAGACACCCTGGCTCGCTAAACCTCCAGGTCTCAATGAGCCACCACATCCTATACCTGGGTGCAAAGAAATAAAACATCACCATACAAACCTCGATGATCTTCCCTCGACGAATAATTACGAGAGCTGCTTGCCTCCCGTTCAGAAGGATCCTCGAGGTAGGCCGTTGGATAAGATGAGAAGCCGGTAGCGGGAGAAATCATTGAATCCATCTTCAGTGAGGGTAAGGGACGCTAACTCCACACTTTGTCTTTATGATATTCTTCATAGATTTCCGACACTGAGAGCCTAAAGGTGTTTCCTAGAAAACACATCCAAAGAAGGAATTAGAAGACATGAAACTTTGTCAAACAAGATTAGAAAAGACTTACCCAAATACGACTATGATGTAAGGCTTCTCGTCTTACCAAGAAGGCCTCACATCGGAACCGCCTGGCGATCTCCATCACCAGCTTCACTGCCACCTCTCCATTAAAAGATACAGATGTGACACAGCTACAATCAAATTCACATGTCGATCAGCAAAAATCAGGTGAAAGATCGGTTGGGAAGCTTACCAACAGTATGCCAAAACGAAGGAAAGCTAGCAGCCTCATTAACTTTCATGAATATATATCGCCTATTCCACCTATCCCCGAAGGGATAATTTCCCTTAGCACCTCTCAATGGCTCTTCTACCAAAGGCTTGATTTCTTGGGAGCGAATATGGTAAAATCCTCTCTTGTTAGCCAGGGGAGCAACATAGTAGGAATACAAAATCTCGTGCACTCCAAACAATATATCATGAAATTCTCCTAACACTTGGATGGCGATCAGCATTCGCCAAGTCAAAGGAGTGAGCTGACAGGGAGAAAAACAAAATACGACGAACCCCTAGCTATCAAAGAAGAGATGCCATCTGTAAAGCCCGCTTCCAGATACGCCTCATAGATGGATACCTCATTCACTCCTCCGTCCGGAGAGCGTTCGAACTCAGTTGAACATCTCAGTTCCACCGATGAAGGAATCGAGTATTTCCTCTGAATTTCCATAATTTCCTCACCCTGAATTTCGGAGTCCCCCTGACTCAGAGTAGTCGTCAGAATTACCTCATTATCGACTACCGAAAACTCTCCCCAAAAAGTATGGGGATGAGAAAGGATCACCAAAAAGATGACGAAGTCTCATACAACCAGCAACAAATGAAGCCGAGAAGGCATGAAGGTTAGAGAGACAATCCATTATTCTGAAAGCATAGATGCTGAAGTCACAAGCAAGGTTCAATCTATCATCGCCTTGGGTAGCCCATATATATAGGAAACATCCAGCCATCCCCGCCAAGCTAAAAAAGAAAATATGACGTTTCCGGCATATTCCAAAAGCTACAAAAAAGGAAGCTCTCAGAAAAGGAAAACTGTAAAAAAAAAGATATACCCGAAGGAAGAATTAGAAAATTGCTCGATCCTTTCCAAACGTCATTCAAGAAGGAATTCAACATGGAAAAATAAGCTTCCTACTTAAGAAAAACTGTCCAAACAAGGACATAAAAGAACTCCCTTTTTCTCTAGGCTCCTGTTTCGAGCTTAAGAATCCCGCATTAGATAAAGCAAAACTATCAATGCTCACTGAAGCATCAAGCGCTCCACCATCAGGAGAGAACTGCATCAGGATACAAGCTCCTTTATATGAATCTTGTCATCCACTGAAATGCACAATTAGGGTCCCGAATCCTGCAAGTCAAATTCAAAATAGTTTCAAAGCCTGGAAATCTATACTAAGACTCAGGTTTATTTCTAGGAAGCCAACTTTTTGCTGGGTTCGAACACGTGCAATACCTAAGAAGAACCCGGGATACGGGAACTAACGGAGTGATGTTCTGCTTAAGGGAAGCCTACTGAGATAGAGTGACGCCGGTCGACTCAAGTGCACATGTTTTCTCCTAAATCTGATGACGAAAACGAGAAATAAGGGGCAAAGTGATGGGTAAAAATACTTCGGTATGAAAATTTTCCATGCCTCAGGCAGGACCCTGGCCTCAAGGTCCCTGATAGGAGAAGCTCTGGCTCAAATCCCTGCTTCTGACCCTGCGTCCGGATAAAATGGAAGTTTTCTACTTAAATGTATCCTTCCATATTTCCGAATATGGAAGGGCTTAAACTAACCACCAAAGTCTACTCGACTATATAAGGGGAGCCCAAACCCTAGAACAAGGGATCGACATTATGAGACTAAGAGATTGGAGCTACGCGGCTAGAACTAGGGTTTATACACCAAACTTTGTAGTTCTGCTAATTCAATCAATAAAATATCATTTTAAGTCTCTATTCTCGTATACATATTGCTTATTGATATAGCATATTTATTACCAGTTTTAGGCCATGTTATGGGCTCTATTAAGGGTCTATTATGTGTGTCTAAGCTATGTTTTAAGGTCTTTACAGGTCCATGTACGTTTTGGAGATATATGGAGATACTTGGAGCTTTTGGAACATTTAGAGGAGAAGAATCTGTAGATGATCACTAAGAGAGTCGAACCTCAAGACAGTCATTGATCGACGACACTATCTTGGCGTCGACCAATGGTACATGACCAAGATCGATCGATGTTGCAAACTTGCCATCGATCGATAACCAATCCACGGACATCAGATCTCATGCCCAAGTTAGAGTCAAATGATGCAGATACCTTGGATGAGTTTTGACCTAGATTTTAGGGTTTTATATTTATGCTTTATATATTAAACACAGAAAAAAGAGAGAGAGAGAGCACATCGGTGTGTGTGTGTGTGTGTGTGTGTGTGTGTGGAGAGAGAGTTTAGTATTCTATTATAGTTTTAAGTTTTTTTTATGGAAGAAGATTCATAATTCCTTAGGGAGATTTGTATTGGAATCCCAATATTTTATCTATGCATTATATTCAGGCTATTGTTCTTACTTTAATTATGTATGAGTAGTCATCAACTATATTTAGGGTTGAATGATGGCAATCATGGATTAGTCCAAAATTAGGATTGCTAGGTTGAGATAATATCCATCAATTAAGTTCTGTGTAATGCTTGCATTCTAGAGTAACTAACTAGGATCTCGAAAGTAGGACATAGACGACTACGAGATAGGTTCTGTGCCAGAACAGACTCTATTGAACTAGGTTGTTACGCGCATGCGAGAGCTGGTCTAATTAGCTTGGTGAACATATCAAATCTTGTTCACATTCCTTATGATTTCACCATCGATTGACATCAAGCCTTAGCCGTCGATCGATGGTCTTTCCTTTTGCTCGCACACGAGAATTGGAGTTAAAAGGGTCATAATAGTTAATATTTGAGTTCTAGAATATTTACATTTCCGTGCTTCCTATTCCCTATAATCCTTTGATCTTGAAACCCTAGGTCTAGCATATTTACATTTTAGTTAGTTTAATAACATATTTCCATATCTGCACATTTGTCATATTTCCATATTGTATTTATACCTTCTGATAAGGAATATTTCCTTAAACTCATTACTTGCTACCAATAGAGACTATTTTAGAGTTCACATATACCATGTCTAAAAACTTGTAAATTCCATAGTATATCACTGAGTGTCACCAAGGTTCTTAAGCTGTTAGTTCGAGTGTTTCTACTGGTCATACACGTGAAGTATTCGCTGAAACAAAAAAAAAGGAAAAACAAGTCAGAAGTCTTAGAATAATATCTTGCTGAAAAATAGAGGTAAAACGCTGTTCCCCGTCGCAACAGCGCCAAAATTTGATACATCTTTTTTACAAAAAGTTATGGTGGTTGTTGTTATACTTTAATTGCAAAGGACCATGTTTACTCTTTGTTCCTATGAGTTCGATATTAACTTAAAAAAAATCGATTTACCTCAATTAAAAGAATCAAAATAAACAAGTAAACAAAGTTGGTTTGGGTTGGTTTTAAAATTAAGAACGATCGATCTAAGCCTAGGGCGATGGATTAGGTGCCAAGCGATCTTGAGCTAAATAGCAATTTAATGCATGATTAAACACAAGTCTGAACTTGAAATACACTTGAATACAAATCTACGCTCGTGGCATCTTCCTCTTTATCATGTGTTCCTAATGCCTAAACTGTCGTTTGGATTAGATCACGATGAAAAACATTAACGCTTAGATTCGATATGTTCACAAATCGCCATAACATCTACTTTCACTTGTTAGGTACGAGTTGCCCATTCAAGTTATTTCTAGTAACCTAAAACAATTTTGATGAATAGATTAAACCAAGAATCATGCACTAAGCGATCCGTTTAATGCAAGATTTAAATGCAACGATGAATGAAGACATAAAAAACGACCTTATTTGTATTTAGCTCATTAATCTAGAATACCCTAGACTTAACGATCGACTACTTAGCCATATCAGAGAAAAAGCAGAGATGGTAGATGAACATAACATGCTAAATCGATTATAGATAATAAAAATAGGGTTAAGGGTCCTCTCTATATTGTGAGAGATTCTTCTCCCTTATAAAGGAGTTTTTGTTTTAATGTAAAAACTAAGATGTCTGATAAAAATAAAATAAAAAAGAAGTATTGCAGGTTGCAGGTGGCTTTGCGAAAAGGAGGGAATCCCTAGGTCCAATCCCTAATTATTTGAAAACTTCTTTAAAATAGTCAATCCTAAGAGAGGGTGCTCCATTATGAAATCGGTGTTCCATTCTTAAATTTCTATATTCCACTCTTTGTTGCATGCTTTCCCCCAAGAAATCCACATTCTAGCTACCACTTTCTCTAGACTTGTAATAACTCGAAAAAACAAAAACAAACTCGATAAAGACTTAAAACACTCTAGAAACCTATGTAATGTGTTAGAAAACACAATACATCATATAAAACCACCACCCACCAACCAGATCAAAAATTCGAATAGAACCTAGTTACTCTAGTAGGGCACAAATGTGAGGAATCATCTCTTATCTCCCTGTATCTAAAAGGAAAATCTAAAATCTCCTCCCTCTAAAATGAATTTTGTATTGATTTATTTTAATTCTAACAATAAATGAATTACGTTTTCGCCCTCAAACCCTAATCCTTTAATGTTTACCAAACAAATCTACTTATCTTATTTCTTTTCTCTTTTCTCTTTCTTCTTTTTTTCTCATTCTCTCTACCAAAACTACTCTTCTTTCTTCTTTCTTTCTCTGCAAAATATAAAAAAAATCTCAGGTTATCTACATAACATCGAACAAGACACTTTCACTAACCAAAGCACAAATAGCGAAAGCCCCATCAAAAGTAACCGTAGTAACACATCAGCCGTCAAATGTGGCAGATCCAAAAATGACGTTGACATAGATTTCTGGGTATTTTTCACTTAGGGTCATTTTATTTCTATTTTCCAATGTTTTGCATTTTCATGTTTTTTCTTTGATTTCAACTACAGTTTTAAACCACAAAGTAGAATTTTTGATCTCGAACAAGGATTATGTTTTTATTCCTTCTGGTTTTTGGATCTATGAATTTTTTTATTTGGTATAACTTTGTATTTAGTGGAACCGTGGGATTCTGGATTTATGTCTTTTTATATTTTTCAGATCTTAAAGTTAGTATAACTCAGTATACCTTCGTAAAATTACTAGAACTTGATATAACTACTTTGGTAGAACTAGTAGAACACGGTATAACTAACTTAGTAGAACTCGTTATAACTACCTCAGTAAAACTAGGTATAACTAACTTACTAAAGCTAGTAGAAATCGACACAATTATCTTAATTAAACTAGTAGAATACAACAACCTTAGTAGAACTAGTAGAACTCGATACAACTACCTCACTAAAACTAGCAGAAAAATTATACGTCGTAACTAAAATTTCAAATTAAAAAAATTGAATCTTTTAAAAATTTTGAAATTCGAAAATTTTGAATTTTTGTTTTTTAAATTAAAATATTAGTTCCAAAGTAAACAAGGGTAAATTTCTATATTTTATTTGAAGGATGAAAGACATTGAGGTTACTTGAAGATATAGTGGGTTTGTTTTTTCATATAGGGATATATGAGATGATGACTACACAAATTCCTATAAAACCCCATACCAAGAACTAGCAAAACATCACAAAGCCCTAGACACCTTACGCAATCGTACAAAAACAAGAGATCTGAGAAAAAAATCTGACCATCAGACTTCAGCAGCGTCGGATCAAAACTTGTTAAATCACAAGCACCAAAGAAGATGATGAGTCAGGTATTAATCGAATCTGCATCTCAAATCCGATGAGATCGAGACGTTGACTTCAGAGATGACAAGGTACAAAGGAGAAAATACAGTTAAAGGACAAAGAAGGAAGGGGTAGCGTTCTCAACGGAAACGAAACACGCCAACCGCCAGAGTAGTGGACCATGGTCAAGGCGGTGTGACTTAGGTTGGATATTAATCTCAAATGGCCTACTACATTCTGAAAAATTCTAATATAACCCTTTTAATTTTTTTTTCTTTAATTACAAAATCTGTCTAAAGACTTCAAAACTTTATTGAACTTTCGTAATTACCGACCAAACCACACCAATTGGGTTTACCACCAAAATTAAATTCAAAATAAATATTATATTTATTTTAATTTCTAAAAAGAAAAAAGTTTCTCAGCTATACGAAGTTTACTTTAATATGGTGGAAACAATCTCATATATCAAAATATGTCAAAACTAAATCATGTTTATGTTAATCCGTGCCACATGTACAAACTTAAAATTAATATGGTGGAAACATCACAATCGGGTTTAATAATCCAGGTTAATGGGGTCAAATTGTGATTTTTAAACTTAAACATAAGTAAACAAAATCTGACCCGAGCTAAATTACAAACCCGAACCGATTCTCAACTTAAGGCATATCTTCCCCCAATTTGAAAATTCAAAGGTTCATAACCCCAATTTGATACAGAGAGAGAGAGAGAGATGGAATTGGGAGGAAGAAATAACCGTAAGCGAAGGGGAAAAGCGATTCAAGGTCATGTGCTTTGGTTTTGTGGACTGCCGGCCAAGATATCTCAAGCTTGGACAGACCAAAGTTCAGGACGAAGGTTCTATGGGCGTGAACGAAATAAGGTACAAGGAAGCTGTAATTTGTTCTTGATTTCGAGTTCTTTGGATTGTTAATTTTGTCGTTGTTTTAGCGTGGAGGTGAATGCAAACTTTTTCAATGGTTTAATGAGGAAGATGCTTCTGGATGGCAAAAGAAAGCTTTGATTGAATCTAGAAACGAAATTCGCAAGAACAAGACTATTGCGGAATTGAAGAAGATAATTGTTGAACTTCGAAGTGTTTTGGTCAAAAAAGAAGTACAAGAAGACATCATTACAATTTTCTTAAGCTGTGAAGTACTTGTTGTAATGTAATGGTTAAGAAATTAATAATGTCCTTATGAATATTTGTAATGCTGTGAACATCAAGTGTTTGGTCTAAAAGATTGTTGGTTTTCTTTTGTCATTCTAAAGATGAGATCACATATTGCAAACAAAATATAACCACACAGAAAATTCGTACAAAATAAGAGTTTCATCTCACTGTTTTGCATCTATAGTAGGCGACCTATCATACATAAGAAGAGTTGAGAGACATTGAGTTTGTCATAATACATATTCGAGGGCTACAAATGCATCTCTGAGGGCCAAAAGAACTTGGTTGAGAGACATCAAGTTTGTGTAACAGGTAGCGCGGTTGAGGAGACGTCCGCAACTTCTTTTTCTTGAGCTTCTTATTTCATGTTAGGATGTCTACGCTTGGCTCTGCTTTCTTCAGACTGCAACAAAAAAAATGAATCAAAAACAACAAAGACAAAATCTTGACAATACAATGACAATTTATCTCATGAGGACACTTCCTTGAGTTAAGGCCTTCACCACCACATAGACCACAATGATCTACTCTTCCTTTTCGACTAAATTTGGTCTGATTTTCTTGGGGGATTCATTCACTCCTTTAATTCTTGCCTTCCCTTTTGGTTTTCCAGGTGGTCTCTTGTAAGGAGGTGCTTCAATACGTTTTTCACAAGATTTATTCCAAAACCTTGGACAATTTACAGACGTCAACCATTCAAGTACAAACCTTGCCACTTTCATGTCAGATAATAATCTGAAATATAATCTTCAACCTCCAAACCATTTTCCCGAATAACAAATACAACATGGCGACATGGAATTCCAGACAAGCCCCATTTCCTACAAGCACAGCTACGAGAAGGCAAATTCACTGTGTAACCATTTCCAAATTCAATACACTAATAATCACCACCTGTGGTATGGTGAGAATACCAATACTTAGCTTCATCACAAGACTTTTCAAACTCCTTTCTCGCCTTCTTTGTTACGAGACCCGTCTCGTTTTGAGCTGTCTTACATCTTGTAGCTATCCTCTGCATAGCATTTCTTCTAATCAACTCAATCATCTAAATATAGGGCTTCTTTATAGCTATCTTCAAAGTCATATTGAAAGACTCAGTGAATTTGTTGTCTGTATCAGCACAACATGAACCTATCTGGAAAAACGGTCCGCACCAAGTAGAAGGATCCTTCTTCAGAAGATCATCAGCTGCTAGTGGTTCAAACTCTTTGAAATACGCCAAATTCTCCTCATAGTCAACCTCGTTGTAGCTGCTTCCAACACTCTAAAAGAGTGTCTTAAGTGTCTCAGAATTATGATTCTTCTTCATATTAGAGTAGATGTGCCTAACACAAGCTCTATGTTCAGCTCTTGGCAACTCAACTGCAACTCCATGAATCAATCCCTTATGCTGATCTGATATGATTATCACAAGTCACCCATGCCTAAACCCAAATCAGTCTTCAACCTGTGAATAAACCATTGTCAATTACCATTGCTCTCAGGGTTGACCACAGCCCATGATAAGTTGAAGCCATGAGGCACTTGATTCTTGTGTACGCTCGGCGAAGCCTGCTTGACCAACGGGAGAAGCCAACTCTATCTGGTTATTGGGATACCTCCCTACAGCAGTAAGAATCAATCCTTGCAGAGAGCTGTGGTTGAGGAATGTCCCGTCCAATCCAATTATCAGCCTGCAATATTCCTTCAATGCCACACAAATTTTGTCAAAGAAGATATACATAGAGTGGAATTCTTTCGTTCCATCAGGTTTTGTTGTTGTATTGATCTGTATTTTGCCATAAGGATTTGAACTGCAACTGTAAAAAAAGAGAAAATTGTTACTCATAGGTACATTAAACTATAAACAAGACTAGAAAAGTTAAAACTATACTGTAATAGCTCCATCTCATAGTCCCTTAGCATTGCAAAATCCTCATTGCATTCATCCCGAAGCTTATCAAGAACAATTCTCCTAGAAATATTTACTTGCCCAGGAGAGATTATAATGTTGAACTTATCCCTAATCTCTTCTTTAATCATTGGAGCACTCATTTCAGGTTCCTTCCTGATTTTCACCAACAAAACTTCAGCAATGGCAGTGCTTTTGATGAGTTTACTTTTATCTATGGGATGGCATATATGCGTGTTAACATACACTTTCACCATCCATTGCTTTATGGGTTTCTATGCTGAGCAGTATATACGCCACGCATAACCTTTACCACCGCATTTAACACTAATTTTTGTTTTCTCCCATCTGTCAAAGACTACATTTCTTCTCGTCTTGAGAATATATTTGATTACTTGCTTCTTGGACTCTTCACCACTGTAAAAATTCTGCCTAAGACTAAAACCACCATCTAATTCACCCATTTTAGCCATCCACTCAGCTAGTTTCTCTTCATCATCAGATGACTTCTCCGTGTCAGGATATACCTCATCCTCATCCACCAAATTCAACTTCCCATCTTCTTCAACTTTGACTACACCCGAGTGAAACCAATTGATTTTCAGTGATATAGGATCACTATTATTAAAGAAATCACATATCAGATTGTGATAATCGATCAAAAACAAACCAAAAAAATCATAAACATTCTGTTGAACATCTTATGTGCATAATTCTTTTTATGTACAAGACCAAATTTTTTTACCTCATCGTCACTCCCAGTACGATTCACCTTCTTTCTGCTACTGAATCCTCAAAAACTACATATTCGAACATGAATGGCTCTCGAAAATGAATGGCTCCAATCACACCTTCGAAAATGTGATTCCTTTCACATTTTCCCTCTCTTTGTGTCTATCTCCCGATCTCTCCTTCTCTGGCTCTCTCTTGTAATCTCTTATGCTCTCCTTCTCTCGCTCTCTATATATCTTTCTCTCTCTCAATCTGTAAAATTCCTAATTCTATTTCGAGCACGGACCCTATAAATGTCAGGTTTAATCGATTTTGAGGATATTATGTCTGGTCGGTTTAATGAAATGGGTCGGGTCAGGTTGGGTTTTCTTATTCAGGAATAAGTTTAAGAAATTACATAATAACCCGACCAACTTATCATAAAATCAATTAAACCTAGTTATGATGTCCCCACCATAATATATTTAATTTTGTATGTGTAGCATGTATTAAAATAAACGTTGTGGTGTTTTTAACACACTATGATACATTAGATGGTTTCTATCTGATTAGACTAGACATGGTGTATCTGAGAAACTTTTTTTATAACAAAATATTAATTTCTTTTTTTCCACTGGCCCCATATTTGTGTTCATCTTCTACTTCTGATTCCTCCATTTTTTTGTCTGCAGACGGCAACAGTGAAATATGCAAAGTTAATTGAATTAGCTATAAGTCACATCGAACTCGTGCGTTTTCTCAGCCGTGACATTGACGAATTTCTGTTACTCTCCCCCAATTTGCTTGAAGATGCATTACGCCATTAACGATGTGAGGCAAAATGTTGGAGACCAACTACGGTGAGACTTTCGTTCTTGACAAGCCACCAAACGCCAGTAGTTTCCTCTCCATTGCTTTGAGGCTCTTCAATCAAAGCAAAGGAGGCGAGAGCAGTGGAAGACCCCGTATCCTTTCTCTCACTCTAGCTGAGAAAATTCCCATGAAGTTCTCCTTGACTCTTGTTCTTCATCAAGGCCCTTTACATTCTATTTGGAGAGTTTTTTTTTCTTAGAATTTTGGTGATTTTGGGGGATTTCTATTCATGTTTCCGTTGGAAGACGGTGAAAGTGGCAATATACTTATTAATCGACTTCATTGAAAGAAACAAATAACAACAATGGGAATGATTGGGTGAAATCAATCTTCAATCTTAGGCTCTTACGTCTCTGATATCCTCTCATTCCACATTGTTTCTTTCATCATTAAAACGATGATTTGACAACGATTCACGAAGAACCCATAGAAAGAGAAGTGAAAACCGAACCCGGAATGTATAACATAGTAAAACTCGTTGAAATTACAAAACTTTGGACAACTTAGTAAAACTTCAATTGATTTCCAATTTATAGAACTTGGTTTGCATATGATGTGGAGTGGTTAGATCATATATTGATTATTGATGTAAGAAATCCAAAATTGTTATATCAATAGGCAAAGAACATACAAAGAAACAACTAAAGGGGAATGAATGCGATTTACGCAACCGTCTCAAGCATTTTGCAATGAATGCGACTCTTCGGTTGTGTTGTACAACTAAGTCCAACTTTTATAAAGTTCTACTTTTTTCTAACTTTGCATCACTAGCTACGTAAAATCAAAACTCATAAATGCATTTATATTCTTCTAAAAAAATCGAGTGATGTAAGATAAAGCAATTCCCAAATCATTTAACGTAACTAGTTCATTTATGAATATATAATTATTTATATTCTAGTAAACTCGAGTGTTTTCCAACCTCCTTGTCCAAAATTTGCATCATTAGCTTCGTAAAACAAACTCATAAATGCATTTATATTCTTCTAATAAAATCGAGTGATGTAAGTTCAACCAGATCATTTAAAGTAACCAGTTCATTTATGAACTGATAATTATTTATATTCTAGTAAAATCGAATGTTTTCCAAATTCCTTGTCCAACTTTGCATCTTTAGCTTTGTGGGAAACGAAATTCACACCGTCAATTTCCGTAAACTTAGGAAGTTAAGAAACTCTTTCCCAGGAGATCCCGGACAATCTGCTTTAAACCAAACCCACACACCCAAACAAATTTAAGAAAAAATTGACGATAAAATATGATAAGAAAATTCTGAAAGAAAAAGAGAAAAAAGAGGTTCTTATTTTGTAATTGCGTAAGAGCTTTCGTACAAGAAGGTAACGAGCCTTGGCTACAAAAGTTGTTGGCGAGTTTATCACTTCGAGAATATTCCCTTTTTATCTCGATCTTTGTTATTATCTTAGAAACTTAACATTTATCTTTCGATCCCGAGAGATTCATCTTCTTCTGCAAGTAAAGATGCACCTTTATATCATTATCGGGCCTGATTTCGTATGAAATCGCAAGTGGGTCTTTAGCCAGGTTCTGGGCCTCTTTGGACCGCGTTTCGACTTAAACGTTCTTGCGATTTCTTCAAAAGAGCATTAATGATGCAACATCGATTTAGCTAGGAAGTTCAGACTTCTCATATAGTTTTAGACAACTGTGGTGTTAAGTTAACCGTTGCCGTTTATATGGTAAACGTGAACTTTATCCAGTAAAATGAGATTTTCCGGTTTTTATCGAAAAGTTCCAACGATTACTCCAAGCGAGACGAAACAAGGAGAATTTCGATCGAGACTCGAGAAAGAACCCAAGGGTGTGGTCTCACTCGCCATATTGGGACCTGGGAGCCATACTTGACGACCCGGGGTTTGTTTGGAGATCCGTACTCATTTTATCCATAAAACCTCAATGGAAACTTCAATTGAGATGAAACAAAAAAGCATTTCGATCGCGACTCGAACAAGAATACAAAGAAGAGTCACAACTCGCCATATGTTGACCCAGACTCAGAGAGGTCAGGTCGCCATCCGGCAACCGGGACTAGGACATGCCAGGTGGCCATATGGTTACCCGGACTTGGTGAGGTCGGGTCGCCATATGGCGACCCAGACTAGGACGGGTCAGAATGCCATATGGCGACCCAAACTTGGACAGGTCAGATCGCCATATGGTGACCCAAAATTTTTAAGCCCAGGTCGCTATATGCCGACCCGGACTGTGTGAAGTAAAGTCTCCATAT
Organism: Moricandia moricandioides; assembly: GCA_905132885.1. Taxonomy (NCBI): domain Eukaryota; kingdom Viridiplantae; phylum Streptophyta; class Magnoliopsida; order Brassicales; family Brassicaceae; genus Moricandia; species Moricandia moricandioides. The sequence goes on from CAJHQQ010002376.1 coordinate 18,995, forward strand.
GGCGACCCGGACTCGGTGAGCGCAGGTCTCCATATGGCGAGCCAGACTGCGTGGAGTCAGGTTGCCATATTGCGAACCAGACTTGGCGAGTCCAGGTTGCCATATTGCGAACCAGACTTGGCGAGTCCAGGTCGCCATATGGCAAATCTGACTGTGCGGAGTCAGGTCGTCATATGGAAAAACGGACTTGGCGAGTTCAGGTCACCATATAGAGACCCGGACTCGGTGAGCCCATGTCGCCATATGACCGGGACTGTGCAGATTCAGGTCGCCATATGGCGACTAGGACTTGGCGAGTCCTGGTCGCCATATGGCGACCCCGACTTGGTGAGCCCAGGTCTCCATATGGTGACCCGGACTATGCGGAGTCAGGTCGCCATATTGCAAACCTTGGTGAGTCCAGGTTGCTATATGGCGACTCAGACTGTCGGAGTTAGGTCTCCATATGGCGAGCCGGACTTGGCGAGTCCAGGTCACAATATGGCGACCCGGACTAGGTGAGCCCATGTCGCCATATGGCGACCCGAACTGTGCGGAGTCAGGTCGCCATATGGCGACCCGGATTGTGTGAAGTCAGGTCGCCATATGGTGACCCGGACATGGTGAATCCAGGTCGCCATATGGCCACCCGGACTATTTGAAGTCAGGTCGCTATATGGGGACACGGACTTGGCGAGTCTAGGTCGCCATATGGCGACCCTGACTATGTGGGTCTAGGTCGCCATATGACAACCCGTGCTTGCCCAGTGTCGGTTACCATATGGCAACCCAGGTTCTATGCTCGGGACTTCTCCATATGATGATTCGCTCCTAGCGGCTCGATCGTTCTTTTGGACAGTCTTGTGAATTAGGACCTTCGGAAGAAACATTTTCCGAGACCTTGAGCCTTTGATTTCGTCGTGACCGATTTTGACCCCTACAGTTAGCCCCCCCCCAGATCGTTAGTCCATGAGTGTCACCAAGCAACTTTCACCAAAGGATCGAATAGATAGAATAAAGCTTTTTGTCTAAACAATGGCATAGAAACATATAAATAGGGTTTCAGGTCTTCGATGGGTATTTTTGTCATTTGTGATGGCTTGTGGGCTTAAATTGGCCATAAAAAAGTTAGGCCTGCTTCTGGGATCACCGTCGATCTAAACCAAGGCTGTGCCGTCGATCGACACTCATTCATCTTCTCGACAGTTTCCTCTCGCGAGGCAGACAGACCACTCTTCAGTAAATCAGAAATAACTTTAGATCTAACCGTCCGATGGACCTCAAACTGGTGGAATTGGAAAACCAACTCAAATCTCAATATTCTATCAAAATATCAGCTCAATCTCATCGTGCGAAGGTCTACATCCGTAGCTAAACATCGGACGCATCTGTGCAGTTCTGCATCTCTAATAGCTCAAGAATCACCAAAGTTCTCCAAAACGTATCTGAACCTGAAAATACTCTAAAACATACTCCAAACACATATAATAGACTCTAAATAAGGCTGATATCATGGCACAATCGTGGTAAATATCATGCCCTATCAACTCACTCCGACTTAATCTTTTGCTTGTCCTGAAGCAACCAAAACCTATGAAAGAGGTTTTAAAAAGCGGAGACTCACATAATGTCTAAGTATAACTGTCACCCTACTTTGTTGCAACTACATTCTATCAAGTCAATCACATATAAAGTTTAGATACCCTATCCTATTATAGCAACCAAATCCATTCTACCAAAAACATAGTGAATACTAGTCTGACTCACCCCTCTACTGATTTCATTTCTTTGCATAAAATAAAAGTGCAGGCTTTACCGTGGGAATATCGATCGAAGAATATATGGAATCTTACCTCTGCAAGTATCTGAACACACATGTAGTGTTCTCTAATTCCTTTCCTCTCTCTCTCTTCTCACATCCTCTCAGTCAATGTCTCCCTTCTTTTGAGGGTATCATTTTATTTTTTTAATTGACTGAGATATTTGAACAGGTTTCCATGAATCAAGCCCTAACGGTTTTTGCCACCAGATCTTGTTCACCTCTTTTTGACCTTTATCTCTTTTTAGAATCATATGAATCAAGCTTTAATGGTTGTAGCCACCAAATCCTTTTCGATCCTTTTTATCTGAAGGGGAGAGAGAGGGGAATCATAAGCACACAGACTTTTACCTTCCAGAATTGTAAAAGTCCGATCCCTTGTATACCAAGTCCCAAAGAAAGCAGATAATGTTAGGATTAGTGTTGCAAATCAGTTTCGGTTCCTTCAGACTTTCTAAGCAAGTGTGATATAGTGGCAGGATGATCCATTTTGGTATCTCTAGTAATCTCTGCAAACAACCTTCTAAGAATGGTGCTAAAGTGTGGTTAGTCAATAATAAGTCTTAATCATAGTCCCCTTCTTGACTGAATAAAACAAAACTCAAAAACAAATAAATAGCGTTAGCAAACCTCCCCCAGACATAAATTACACTCTCCCCAGTGTAATCCGCCCCGGATTGGTTAGGAAAAGTCAAATCTTAAGTAAATAGCTTAGGTATAAAAATGATACCTCTCTCTGTAAGATAGCGTCGATCAATGGTAGGCGGGTTTGGTCGATCAATGGTCGCGATCCATTTTCAACCGATGGTGCCTCTATGGTGTCGATCGATGGTGGTTTAAACAGTCTTTAAAAATGAAATAAAACTCGAAATAAATAGTAGTTCAAGTAAAAACTAAGTAAGAACTTACTAAACAGTGGGTTGCCTCCCACTCAGTGTTTGGTTATAATCTTAAGCTCGACGTTTTGAATTTTCTGACTAGACTAGAGGTGGATCAACACTTGGAAAAAAGTTTCTACATCTTCTTTGCTCTTCTGAAACCATGTACCAAAGAAGCTTCTCATAGCCTTATCTTCTCTATCTTTCTCATTCTTCATGATCTCCTTAGCAACCTCCACTGAATGCATTCTCGTTTGTAGATTCTCAATACTGCGCTGTAGCATCCTAAGTCTGGCGGCTGTAGTTTCCGATATATCCTTCAATTGTTGAGAAATATCGTCCTTCCTCATGCTCTGAGAAAAAAACAGTTTCATCGAATATGTCTTCTAATTGTTCTTCTGCCGCGGACTTCTGTCTATCGAACTTAGCATTGATCGATGGCATGATGATGCCGTCAATTTATGTCCCTCTGTTTGATCCAATCGCACACTGTCCTTGAACAATATCCAAATCTTGCTTCATCTCATCCATGCGTGTAGTCAAACCGGTGAGGCACTTGTCTGTATGATAATATACATCATCAAGCCTCCTGTAGAAATCATCCAGTGACATCTCTTGAGCTTTTTGGATCTCATGCACAATATCGCCAATCTCTTCTTTGCTGTATGTTTCTTGCTTCTTCATAGACATAGCGATCTTTGCCGCATGTTCAGGTAAACATATGTAGTTGTGTGACATGAGGCTTTTTATGTATTTCGGTGCAAACTCTTTCAAATTAACCCTACGAACTACTCTTGCCAAGAGAGGTCAAATTGTAGTATTTAGGGATCAAATCCACAGGGAGTGTGGGCACACAATAAACTCAATACATTCGCGATTAAGCTAGGCAAATAGATTAATGAGCAGTAAATAAACTATAGCAGATAATTGATTGATTGATAAGTAAACAATAATAATAAATAGCTAAATCTAGGGTTTCAAGCAAGTGGATTATAGATCATAAAAGCTAAGGGTATTAATCATAGAACTCAATATCTAATGGAAAAGACGACCAGCTCTTGCTGCGACTCTAATCTATTGACTAAGTCCGATGTCTCAGCTCTCGCTTGTTGACACGAAATGAACGTCGATCGAAGTCAATGATCCTGCGTCGATCGATGGTCTCTTGAATCAAGATTTATGAACTAATTCGATAAGTTCACTAAATTAACTAAATCAACTATCGTTTGTTTCTAGCAACCTAGGTCGACATGATTAATTCTGCTAGTAGACCATGCTCTCGCTTGCTCCTAACTATCCTATGATCAGGGTTCTAGTCAACTACTCTAGAACACAAGCAATAAACACAATTCTATTGATAGAGCTAATAATCGCCCTAGCAATTCTATTGTTTGGATAATGCATCAATCCATTAATAAACCCTAAACCTAACAAGAGATCTACTCAGACATGATCTTTGCCACATAAATCATAGATGAATATAATAGATATAGAATAGAAATGAAATAAAGAACCAAAGAAGTTCCAGGAGAACTCTAAAGGAGTTCCTCCCTTCGGTCCTAACCCTAGAACAATAGATAGAATAAAGCTTCGTGCCTAAACAATGGCATAGAAACATATAAACATGATTAAGGTCGTCCAGAGGTATTTGGTAATTTGTGATGGCTCCTGGGCTTAAGTCGGCCATAAAAAAAGTCGGGCCAGTCTTCTGGGATCACTGTCGATCGACACAAAGTATGTGCCGTCGATTGACACTCATTCATTTTCTCGACAGCTTCCTCTCGCGAGGCACACAGATCACTATTTAGTAAATTTTGCATAACTTTAGATTTAACTGTCTGATGGACCTCAACCCGGTGGCATTGGAAATCTAACGCAAGGCACTAGCTTCGGTCAAAATATCATCTCAATCGACTGTGGGAAGGTCTCCATCCAAAGCTAAACATCTGACGCATCTGCGAAGTTCTACATCTCTAAAAGCTCGAGAATCACCAAAGTTCTCCAGAACGTACATGAACCTGAAAATACTCTAAAACATACTCTAAACACATATAATAGACTCTAAATATGGCTGATATCATGGCACAATGGTTATAAATATCAGGCCCTATCAACTCCCTCAAACTTAACATTTTTCTTGTTCTCAAGCAAACAAAGCATGTGAAAGTGGTTTTAAAAAGCAAAGACTCACATAATGTCCAAGTTTAACTGTCACCCTACTTTGTTCCAACCACATCCTATCAATTCAATCACAGAGAAACTTTATATACTCTATCTTAACATAGCAACCAAATCCATTATACCAACAACTTAGCGAATACTAGTCTAACTCGCCCCTATACTGATTTCATTTCTTTGCATAAAATAAAAGTACAAGCTTTACGTTGGGAATATCGATCAAAGAATATGTGGACTCTTACCTCTGCAAGTATCTGAACACACATGTAGTCTTCTCTGGTTCCTTTCTTTTCTCTCTTCTCAATTCTTCTCAGTCAATGTCTCCCTTCTTTTGAGGGTATCATTTTATTTTTTTAATTGACTGAGATATTTGGATTGGCTTCCATGAATGAAGCCCCAATGGTTTTTGTCACCAAATTTTGTTCACTTCTTTTTGACCTTTATCTCTTTCTAGGATCATATGAATCAAGCTTTAATGATTGTAGCCACCAAATCCTGTTTGATTCCTTTGTTATATGAAGGGGAGAGATAGGAGAATCAAAAGCACACAGACTTTTACCTTCCAAACTTGCAAAAGGAATCCGATCCAGTGTATACCAAGTCCCAAAGCAAGCAAATAATGTTAGGATTAGTGTTGGAAATCAGCTTCGGTTCCTTCAAACTTTCTAAGCAAGTGTGATATAGTGGCATGATGATCCACTTTGGTATCTCTAGTAATCTCTACAAACAACCTTCTAAGAATGGTGCTAAAGTGTGGTTAGTCAATAATAAATCTTGATCACAGTCCCGTTCTTGACTCAATAATTTGTTTTGAAAAACTTATGTATATATAGTAAATAAGACTCAAAATAAATCAAATAGCATCATTGAACCTCCCCAGTCTTGAATTACACGGTCCCCAGTGTAATTCACCCCGGATTTGTTAGGAAAAATTAAATCATACGTAAATAGTTTAAGAGAGAAACTCGATACCAGACTCTGTAAGAGAGTATCGATCGATGTCACAAAGATGATATCGACCGATGGTCTTGATCCATGGTCGATCGATGTTTATTCTTCAGTGTCGATCAATGGTACACATGGAAGTTTCTACTATGTTCTATATTTTTAATTAGAAAATAAAACTCAAAATAGAACAAAATATCTGTAACACCTCCCCCAGACTTAAACAACACTGTCACATGTGTTATCCAGACTGACATTGGTGGGAAAATAAATCATAGGGACATAATTTAAAAAGGAAAATGATAGATATGCTCACTGGTGGTGACCGTCGATCGACACAGTTAAGTGGCGAGAGATCGATGCTCAGTTTGATCTGTCGATAGACAGTAAACAAGTGTCGATTGACGCTCTGCACATACTATCTTCCTCGGATCTTTTTTTAACTCAAATAAATAAATACAAAAATTAGTAATATATGAAAAATAAAATCTAAGTAAAACTTACTGAACAGTAGGTTGCCTCCCACTCAGCGCTTGATTATAGTCTTTATCTTGACGTTTTGGAGTTTTGTTTCAGTTTTGATGAGATGGGGGAGTTGCTCCAAAACAGTTCCCTATCTTCAATGTCTTCAGCTTCATCACCCTTTTTGGGAAAGCCTCCATAGACTCTTCTAATTTGTCTATCATCTCATCAATAGGGTGTGCTTGAAGCTTTGCAAATGGCTGCGATAAGCATCTGTTGTGCGCTCTGTATTTCATGACAACATCTAAGAAGTGGGGAATCAATGATAACCGACGACCTTCCTTTTTCACTTCTTCCAATTCCTACTCTTCTTTCCCCCAGACTTGTATGATCTCGTGGTGGCTCCATCAAAAATATTATGAAACACACTTTAAACTCATTTTGCTCTGATCCGTGATGAGTGTCGATCGACGCTCTAGTGTTGATGTCGATCGATGTTTCAATTGTGGCGTCGATCGATTCATCAATGATGGTGTCGGTCGATGATGCAACCAATGGTCCTTGGTCAACGTCACCTTCATACTTCAATACTCTCTTAGAAACAATTGTATGCTGAAGATCATCAAATACCTCAACGTAGAGATCCACATGCGCACTTCCATCTGGTGGAATAGGAAATTCAACCTCAAAAACAGCACTAGGAACCACAAACTTCACAGGGTCATGTACCATCTTCGCTCTTTTGTGAAAACCAGCATCTTCTTCTGTGCAGATAAGTGTTCATAGATGTTCTGGGACAGCAAGATGTGAGGTCTTGGACACATGGATGAGTATCGATCGATGTCAGCTAGGTGGTATCGATTGATGATGGGCTTTGGGTGTTGATCGATGAAGTAGGGTGGTTATCGATCAATGATATCGGGTTGGTGTAAATCGATGCTAGATTTTGGTGAAGTTTCCAGATGTAATCTCGAAGTGTGCTGATCGTCATCAAGCTTCTGCTCCAAGTTCTGATGCATATCATCAAACCATTCTTCTAGCTCCATAATGGAATTCCTACTCGAATACAAATACCAAAGTTGTTCTTTATCCTCTGGTCCAAGGGATCTTCGATGGTTATGTTTCTTTCTACATCTGGAGCATGATAACAACTTGATACATCGGTTCTCTCTAGTATCGAGTCTGCAATGTCCTGAAGATAACTCGATCTTTCATGGATGTCGAGTGGTGTCGACCGATAACCGGGGTTAGCATTGATCGATGCTGAGGTCTTAGGGTCGATCAACGTTGATATCTTAGTGTCGATCGACGCCGAGGTGGGATCGATAATATCAGATTCTTCTGCTCTGCTCGGCTCAGAGAAGCTGTCGTGGAATCTTGTCTATGTATTCGAGAAGTTGTCGTGGAATCTTGGCTTATTTCTTAATTTTCCAAATTTCAAGGATCTTGTCCCACTTATCGTTGATCTCTTTTTCTCGAGCTGCTGCAGCTTCATCGAGAAATTCATAATGGAAAGCTCTTTCAATATCATCCCGGTGAGTCAAAGATCGTGGTTCCAGCCGACTAACCCAGCTAAATGCATTCCCAGAGATAGAACAGGAGAAGATCTTGAAGAGAATGTGGTATTCAGACACTTCATTTTGCTCGCTCCTTGAGACTAGATCCAAAAGTTCTTCAATGTGTTCCTTCAAATCTTCAAGAGGCAAACCCTGAAAAAATTTATGAGCTGCCCAATCATAACATTCACGGCTCATCTGGAAGTCATTTATCTCAGCAACAGCAATGACATCAGGGATCACAACTCCTTCTGCACTAATCAATTGTCCTATTCTATTGCGAGGACGACCTTCTTCGTCTCGTAAGATCCTATTCTCATCATCCTTATGTATAAGAACTTCAATTTCCTTTGTCTTCTCACAAGTGGCGTCGATCGATGCTGACGTCTTAACATCGATCGACATTGAAGTCTTAGTATCGATAGATGCTGAAGTCAGATCACTAATATCGACTTCTTCTAATCTGATCAGCTCTCCATATCCATCTTCTTCTTGTTCATCTACCATATATCTCAACATAGATTCCTTCTTGATATTCATATTTGCTTTAGTATCATAGATAAAGTTGGTGAGGAAGGCGTTCATGATGTCATTCCAGGTAGTGAGAGATCCTGGTGGAAAACTCTTGAACCAACAATAGAATTGTGTTTCCGATATATCCTTCAATTGTTGAGAAATATCGCCCTTCCTCATGCTCTGAGAAAAAACAGTTTCATCGAATATGTCTTCTAATTGTTCTTCTGCCGCGGACTTCTGTCTATCGAACTTAGCATCGATCGATGGCATGATGCTACCGTCAATTTATGTCCCTGTGTTTGATCCAATCGCACACTGTCCTTGAACAATATCCAAATCTTGCTTCATCTCATCCATGCGTGTAGTCAAACCGGTGAGGCACTTGTCTGTATGATAATATACATCATCAAGCCTCCTGTAGAAATCATCCAGTGACATCTCTTGAGCTTTTTGGATCTCTTGCACAATATCGTCAATCTCTTCTTTTCTGTATGTTTCTTGCTTCTTCATAGACATAGCGATCTTTGCCGCATGTTCAGGTAAACATATGTAGTTGTGTGTGGGCACACAATAAACTCAATACATTCGCGATTAAGCTAGGCAAATAGATTAATGAGCAGTAAATAAACTATAGCAGATAATTGATTGATTGATAAGTAAACAATAATAATAAATAGCTAAATCTAGGGTTTCAAACAAGTGGATTATAGAGAATAAAAGCTAAGGGTATTAATCATAGAACTCAATATCTAATGGAAAAGACGACCAGCTCTTGCTGCGACTCTAATCTATTGACTAAGTCCGATGTCTCAGCTCTCGCTTGTTGACACGAAATGAACGTCGATCGATGTCAATGATCCTGCGTCGATTGATGGTCTCTTGAGTCAAGATTTATGAACTAATTCGATAAGTTCACTAAATTAACTAAATCAACTATCGTTTGTTTCTAGCAACCTAGGTCGACATGATTAATTCTGCTAGTAGACCATGCTCTCGCTTGCGCCTAACTATCCTATGATCATGGTTCTAGTTAACTACTCTAGAAACCACAAACTTCACAGGGTCATGTACCATCTTCGCTCTTTTGTGAAAACCAGCAGCTTCTTCTGTGCACATAAGTGTTCGTAGATGTTCTGGGACAGCAAGATGTGAGGTCTTGGACACATGGATGAGTATCGATCGATGTCAGCTAGGTGGTATCGATTGATGATGGGCTTTGGGTGTTGATCGATCAAGTAGGGTGGTTGTCGATCGATGATATCGGGTTGGTGTAAATCGATGCTAGCTTTTGGTGAAGTTTCCAGATGTAATCTCGAAGTGTGCTGATCTTCATCAAGATTCTGCTCCAAGTTCTGATGCATATCATCAAACCATTCTTCTAGCTCCATAATGGAATTCCTACTCGAATACAAATACCAAAGTTGTTCTTTATCCTCTGGTCCAAGGGATCTTCGATTGTGATGTTTCTTTCTACATCTGGAGCATGATAACAACTTGATACATCGGTTCTCTCTAGTATCGAGTCTGCAATGTCCCAAAGATAACTCGATCTTTCATGGATGTCGAGTGGTGTCGACCGATAACCGGGGTTAGCATTGATCGATGCTGAGGTCTTAGGGTCGATCAACGTTGATATCTTAGTGTCGATCGACGCCGAGGTGTGATCGATAATATCAGATTCTTCTGCTCTGCTCGGCTCAGAGAAGCTGTCGTGGAATCTTGTCTATGTATTCGAGAAGTTGTCGTGGAATCTTTTCTTATTTCTTAATTTTCTAAATTTCAAGGATCTTGTCCCACTTATCGTTGATCTCTTTTTCTCGAGCTGCTGCAGCTTCATCGAGAAATTCATACAGGAAAGCTCTTTCAATATCATCCCGGTGAGTCAAAGATCGTGGTTCCAGCCGACTAACCCAGCTAAATGCATTCCCAGAGATAGAACATGAGAAGATCTTGAAGAGAATGTGGTATTCAGACACTTCATTTTGCTCGCTCCTTGAGACTAGATCCAAAAGTTCTTCGATGTGTTCCTTCAAATCTTCAAGAGGCAAACCCTGAAAAAATTTATGAGCTGCCCAATCAGAACATTCACGGCTCATCTGGAAGTCATTTATCTCAGCAATAGCAATGACATCAGGGATCACAACTCCTTCTGCATTAATCAATTGTCCTATTCTATTGCGAGGACGACCTTCTTCGTCTCGTAAGATCCTATTCTCATCATCCTTAAGTATAAGAACTTCAATTTCCTCTGTCTTCTCACAAGTGGCATCGATCGATGCTGACGTCTTAACATCGATCGACATTGAAGTCTTAGTGTCGATAGATGCTGATGTCAGATCACTAATATCGACTTCTTCTAATCTGATCAGCTCTCCATATCCATCTTCTTCTTGTTCATCTACCATATATCTCAACATAGATTCCTTCTTGATATTCATATTTGCTTTAGTATCATAGATAAAGTTGGTGAGGAAGGCGTTCATGATGTCATTCCAGGTAGTGAGAGATCCTGGTGGAAAACTCTTGAACCAACATGCTGCTTCTCCAGAAAGAGAGTATGGGTATAGTTTTCAGAAGTAGTAATCTTCAGAGACTCCATTGCACTTAATGTTCAACGCTAAATCATCGAATTATTCAAGGTGGTTACTGTGATATTCATGAGGAAGACAATGAGAGGGATGCTGACCCAGAAGAGAGATATATGTAGGATTCAGCTCAAAGACATTCCTCTGTGGTGCAGAAAAATGCATTGCAGACCTTTTGGCGTAGAAATCCTCAGGCCAGTTGTACTCTCTAAGTGTCTTTTGTCTTTCAATCCCAGAGTTCACAGAAACAGAAGTAGCATCAGGGATTGTAGTCCCCTGTGCATGAATCAATTGCCATGAACTGTTGTGCGCACGACCTCTTTCGTCCTGTAAGATGCCATTCTTGTAAACTCTCAATATGAGTACTTTGGCCTTCTCTATCTTCTCGCAAGTAGTATCGATCGACGGTGAAGTGTGGGTGTTGATCGATGTCATGATGATAGTATCGATCGACGGTGAAGTATTGTTGTCGATCGATGCTCGCTTCTCTTTGCTAGCGATCACTGCCTGGAGGGTATCGACTGCCCTCGTAGATTTATGGATCGTGCGCGAATCAACATGTTTCTTTTTTGAAGAACCCAAAAATCCTCTGCTCATTGCGTCCTGGTACTAGTATGTACCTCAAACACAAGAAAAATTTTTATGTAAGTAAACTAATATAGAAAAATACCTAAACTAAATCAAAAAAAATTGAGTCTAATGGTGAATCATTGCTCCCCAGCGACGGCGCCAAATTTGGCAGAGGGTTTTTATGTATTTCAGTGCAAACTCTATCAAATTAACCCTACGAACTACTCTTGCCAAGAGAGGTCAAATTGTAGTATTTAGGGATCGAATCCACAGAGAGCATGAGCACACAATAAACTCAATACAATTCGATTAAGCTAGGCAAATAGATTAATATGCAGTAAATAAACTATAGCAGGTAATTGATTGATTGGTAAGTAAACAATAATAATAAATAGCTAGATCTTGGGTTTCATGAAAGTGGATTATATAGGATAAAAGCTAAGGGTATTAATCCTAGAACTCGATATCTAATGTAAAAGACAACCAGCTCTCGCTGCGAGTCTAATCTATTGACTAAGTCCGATGTCTCAGCTCTCGCTTGTTGACACGGAATAACCGTCGATCGACGGCAATGATCCTGCGTTTATCGATGGTCTCTTGAGTCAAGTTTGATGACCTAATTCGATAGTTTCACTAAATTAACTGAATCAACTCTCGTTTGTTTCTAGCAACCTAGCTCAACAAGATTAATTATGGTAGTAGACCATGCTCTCACTTGCGCCTAACTATCCTATGATCATGGTTCTAGTTAGCTACTCTAAAACACAAGCAATAAACACAATCCTATTGATAGATCTAATAATCACCCTAGAAATTCTATTGGTTGGCTAATCCATCAATACCTTAATAAACCTTAAACCTAACAAAAGATATACTCAAGACATGAGTTTTGTCACAGAAATCATAGATGAATAGGATAGATATAGAATATAAATCAAATAAAGAACCAAAAAAGTTCCAGGAGTAATCTGAAGGATTTCCTCCCTTTTCTCCTAACCCTAGAACAATAGATAGAATAAAGCTTCGTGCCTAAACAATGGCATAGAAACATATAAATAGGATTTAGGTCGTCCAGGGGTATTTTGGTAATTTGTGATGGATTCTGCGCTTAAGTCAGCCATAAAACAACTAGTGTCTGTCTTCTGTGATCACCGTCGACCGATACCAAGTATGTGCCATCGATCGACACTCATTCATCTTCTCGAAAGCTTCCTCACGCAAAGCATATAGACCACTCTTCAGTAAATTAGGCATAACTTTAGATTTAACCGTCCGATGGACCTCAAATCGGTGGAATTGGAAATCTAACTCAATGCTCTATCCTATGTAATAATATCAGCCCAATCGCACTGTGGGAAGGTCTCCATCCATAGCTAAAAATCTGACGCATCTGCGTAGTTCTGCATCTCTAAAAGCTCCAGAATCACGAAAGTTCTCCAGAACGTACCCGAACCTGATAATACTCTGAAACATACTCTAAACACATATAATAGACTCTAAATAGGGCTGATATCATGACACAATAGTGGTAAAAATCAGGCCCTATCACTATGCTCAAACATAGTAGCTCGTTCTAGAATTGCCCTGATATCTTCTTCTTACACATTCACAATTCTGCCGTATATCGCTCGTACATGCCCTTTGCATCTCTGTAGATGCCATGCTTATCTTTTTTCCCCAGTTGAAACATTCTTCTTCTGTTTGCATTATAAGCTATTTTTCCATGTTCTACGGTACCTTCTATGAGAAGTGTGTTTATTCAATCGACTAATCGTGGACGCCCTGAATCAAAAGATCAGAGGTACAAAACTGGTTCACCCCTGGAATGGTGCCGATCGATGCATAACTTCTGGCGTCGTTTGATTTTTGATATTTGGGGGTGTATAGATCATTGTGGATTGACTCGTTGTTTTGTTCCTCTCTGTTGATCGATGGGCCTACCCGTGCGTCGATCGATGGATGTATTCCAAATAAAGCTCCTGATCCAGTAGTCATAACAAGGGCATCTGCTACATCCTCCTTTGGTATGTTTAGAATTCTTCCATAAAGATCTCGAGTCCTTCTGGGTCTCTAAAAATTACGAACTCATCTGGTATGAGATAACCATTATCTTCATCTTCTATTCTTGGCTCTTGTTCTGGCTTGCGTCTGATGTCGTTTGATGGCCAAGATATGCCATTGATCATTTTTCGATTATCCACTTTCGCATTCATTACCCAACTAGCTTCTTCCAGTTTTAGGCCACACGACTCAATCAGCTCTTCATCCTTGTAATCTTAATTGTATTCTTTGTAAGTTTTATTGTATCCTTGTTCTGTGGTGGCCGTCGATCCGATGCTTGAGTATCAGACTGTTGGCCAAAAAGATTCCTAGCTCCATTAGCCATCACAAGTATATCTTCCACATCTTCCTTTGTGAAATGTAGAATTCTGCCATCCATAGCTCGTGCGTGACCGTACAGATCTCTCATAATACCGAACTCATCTGGTCGTAGATAACCATATTCCCTTATGCGTTCTGCCGCTGAGTCTAGTTCGGACTTTAAGTTACAATCAGTATCGATCGATGGTGAATTGTTACCATCGATAGGCGTCGAGTTCCCGAGTTGATGGGAAATATGAAAAACACCAGCCTCTTCCATAGCAATCCCTCGGTGTTCAATCATTTCTTCTTATCTATAATCTTAATCGTACTTGAGGTTGGATGGGTTGTGGCAAGTGTTGATTGGTTCTGAGTCATGGGTGTCGATCGATAATGAGGCTGGCTGTCGATTGATTGTTGAATTTTCGGATCGTCGATTGATGGTGTGGGTTGGGTGCTGATCGATGCTCCTTCTTCCGATTCCTTATTGGACTCATAATCGCAGAAGCATGTGGCCAGAAGCTCTGCATCATTACATAATTCAATCAGAGTAGCCTTGCTCTTACTCTTGACAGGTTCATAAAAATATTCTGATCAATTAGAGATATATACAACCTGTTTAGCTTCATATCGCAGATAGATCCCACGGTGGCCATGAATGCTCTACCAAGTAGTAGCAAAGAGTTCCAGTCTATTCTGATGTCCATCACATGGAAGGCTACTGGGACTAGAGTGTTGTTGATATGCACTGGAACATCTTTTATCATCCCTCCTGAGTTTACTCTTGAGCAGTCTACAAACGTGAACGAATCATTGGAGGGTTCCAATCTTAGGTTCAGCTCCTCTGACATAGATTTTGGCATAATGCTCACTGATGATCCAGTATCACAGAGGGCATTGGGATATTCGTGGACTTTGATGAAGACTGGGATAGCGAACTTTCCAGGATCACTTCTCTTTTTCAGACAAGTCATCTGCTTCTTCTTCTCTCTGAGGTGATTGAACATTATCTCTATTATCATCTGTCTCCCTTGTTTCCCTGAAAAAATATCCATAATCCGTGACTATAATAAGCTTCATCAAAAGAAATATCTAGAAGAATTTAAAAACTCTTTTAGCAAAGCTATCCATCTCCTTTTCATTGGCTTCTCTACATTGATGTTTGGGGATCTTTTGCCTCCTCTTTGAGTGTCCCTCATCTTCTCTATCAAAATCCATAGCTTCAGACGTGTTGGTATTATGCTCTGAAAATTTTACAGTTGGACGCACAATTAGACTTGCATTGAGGTTCAACAGTCGAACTGATTTCTTCATTTGTCGATGTTGAGGCCGCACTGTCGATCGATGCGTAGGTCACATTGTTGATCGATGTTATGAGTTTTGTGTCGATCGATGTTAGTTGATTCACACGAAGCCACTGATTCTGAAGGCTTCACCGTCGATCGATGCACACTGCTTGGTGTCGATCGATGCATATGAGAAGTGCCGAGTGACACGAAATTTTCCACCGCAAATCTCTGTCTTGGAGCCTCTCCATCTTAACTTCCTGCCAAAAATCATCATCAATTAATGCATTGACGTGGTGCTTCTGTCCAGCCTCTATTTTCTCTTTAATCAAGCTCTCATGCCTCCTAATGGTCTCACTTGTTTGCATCACTTGATTCTCCAATTTCTTCACATGGGTGCTGAGATTTCCGAACTTGGTATTGAGTTTGAGGTACATACCATCTATCTTTCCATTGAAATCCACAATCATCTTCTGTTGTCCCTCTAAAACTCTATCAACCATCGCTTCAATCTTGCTTTCTTGAGTATTTGGAGGAGGATTCTGTTAGTAGGAATATCCATAAGTCTTGTTGTTGTTGAAGGGCCTTCGCTGTGAACTCTGATTAAAGTTACTCCTTTGACCATTGCCATAGGAGTTCCTGTTAAAACTTGGATTCCCTTGTCTCTGGAAACCATTCCCTTCGATGTAGTTCACATTCTCTTCTTCAATGTCATCTTCTCTAGACTCTATCGCTTCTACTTCTGCAAAAGTAACATGCTTCTTGAGAAAGTTTTGAACACTATCTAGTTTTGCCTTGACTTCTTCAGTCAGCTCCTTGCTCATAGATGGGGTTGATTTCCTTCTCCCAAAATCTGTGTTCTTGGTACTGCTACTTGAGGCCAGATTCTCAATCAATCTAATAGCTTCTTCAGGGCTCCTGATGCTGAAATTCCCCTCACTAGTTGTGTCCAAAGTCATCTGATACTGCAATCGAATACCTCTGAAGAAAGTGCTAAGAAGTTGCACTTCGTTGAACCCGTGATGTGGACAGTCTCTCTGGTATGACTTGATCTGATCCATGAGTTTCTGAAAGAGTCTGAAGGTTCTTGTGAAAAAGTAGTAATCTTGCTCCTCAAATCTTCTGCTCTCGTGTCATCAAAAAATTTACACAATAAAGCATTCTTGATGTCAGAGATCCTAGTGGTAGCTGCTCAAGCCAATATGAAGCTTCTCCATCAAGTGAGTACTTGAAGAGCTTACAAAAGAGATTGTCCCCAGGGACTCCATTGGCTTTAATAGCAGTCACTAGCTCCTCAAATCACTCTAAATGATCCATAGGGTGCTCATGTTGCAATCCATGGTAAGGCGTCTGCTCTACAAGTTTGAAGAAAGCGGGCTTGATCTCAAAATCATTTCTCTGAAAAGCTGGAGGACAAATGCCGTATCTGTTGGCATAGGACTGGTCTGGACGGTTGTAGTCAGCCAGTGTTCTCTAAGCAACTTGGGTATTATCTTCAGGTTAAGCTATTGCAGCGTCTTCTTCTGCTTCTGCTTTTGCTTCTGCTTCTGTATCAGGGATTACATCCCCCTGATCGTCTATCTTTTGACCTGCTGCATTACGAAGGTGACCTTCGAGATAACACAAGTCTCCATTCTCATTCTAAACCACTACTATAGGCGCAACCATCTGAACTCCTCTGTTGTCGTCGATCGATGCGGGTATGTGTTCGTCGATCGATGCTATGTGGTTGACGTCGGTCGATGCTCGAGTTTTGAAGTCGGTCGATGCTATATGTGATGAGGTGTCAGTCGATGCTGAGTAGATACCTTTGATTGATGCTTGTCGTCTTTCTTTGCGGATCGTACGTTCGAGCTTATGTGGGTCTGAGAATAGTAGTTCTTGTCCTTTATTGCTCATGGTACTTTGTTGCATGTACCTGACAAACAAAGAAAAGAAAAATTTAGAAACTTGAAAATAATAACAAAACTAGACTAAATCCTAAAAATTAAATCTAATGGCGATCAATGCTCCCCGGCAACGGCGCCAAATTTGACACGGTGTGTTTATTGCTCTAGCAAGGTATAACTATCCAAAACAATTAAGTGTCAAATTATCCCTTAATCTTAACACACAAAACAATACTCTTGCCAAGAGAGATCAGGTGTAGTTGACACTATGTTTATTGTTCTAGCAGGGTATAAATATCCTAAACAATTAACTGTCAAATTAACTTTTTATCTTAACACACAAAATAATACTCTTTCCAAGAGAGATCAGATGTAGTACTTAGGGATCGAATCCACAAAGAGAAATGACACACAATAGATTTCTTATTTCTAAAGACTAAGCTAGGTAATTATATATATATTGGTACCAATAAATCGAATTCAGGAGATATTCCTTATTTGAAAGTGTAGATGCAATATGGAAATATGCTACTAAACTAACTGGATACAAATGTAAATATGCTATATCTAGGGTTTCAATATTAATGGATTATAAGGAATAGGAAACACAGAAGTATAAATATTATATAACTCAAATATTAACTATTATGATCATTTTAACTCCAACTCTCGTATGCGAGCGAAAGGAAACACGATCAATCGATGGCTAAGGCCTGATGTCGATCGATAGTGAAATCAGAAGGAAGTGTGAACGAGATTTGATAAGTTCACCAAGCTAATTAGACCAGCTCTCGCATGCGCCTAACAACGTAGTTCAATTGAGTCTACTGTAACACAGAACCTACTCTAATAGTCGTCCATGTTCTACTTTCGAGATCCTAGTTAACTACTCTAGAATGCAAGAATTAAGCACAACTTAATTGATGGATATTAACTTTAACCTAGCAATCCTACATTTGGCCTAATCCATGATTGCTATTATTCAACCCTAAATCTAGTTGATAAGTACTCATACATAATTAAAGTAAGAATAATAATTTGAATATAATGCATAGATAAAATACCGGGGTTCGAATACAAATCTCCCTAAGGAGTTATGAATCTTCTCCCCTAAAAACTCTAAAACTATAATAGAATAATTGTGCCTAATCTGCACACGCAAGTATATCTGCCACATCTTCCTTCGTGACATGTAGAATTCTGCCATCCATAGTTCGTGTGTGACCATCCGGTCTCTCATAATGCCAAACTCATCTGGTTGTAGATAACCATACAACCTTTCGTATTCTGCTGCTGAATCTGGTTTGGACTCTGAATCACAACCAGTATCGATCGACGGCGAATGGTTACCATCTATTGACGTCGATTTCCCGAATTGATGGGAAACATGAAAAACATCAACCTCTTCCATAGCAATTCCTCGGTATTCATTTATTTCTTCATCTTGGTAATCTTCGTCGTACTCAAGGTTGGCTGGAGTGTGTCAAGTGTAGACTGGTTCTGAATTGTTGGTGTCGATCGATTGTTGAATTTACGTCTCATTGATATATGGTGTGGGTTGGGTGTCGATCGATGCTACTTCTTTCGACTCCTCATTGGATTCATAATCGCAGAAACATGTGGCCACAAGCTCTGCATCATTACATAAATTCGTGAGGGAAAGTTTATTCTTATAAATTTCATAATAAACAATATGATCACTCAAGGAAAGGCAAAACTTGTTTGTCTTCATGTCACAGATAGCTCCTACGGTGGCCATGAAAGCTCTTCCAAGTAACAGAGAAGAGTTCCAATTAATCTGGATACCCATCACATGGAAGTCTATCGGGACTAAGACATTCTGAATTTGCAGTGAGACATCTCTACAAATACCCCCTGAATCTACTCTAGAGCAATCCACAAAAATGAAAGAATCATTGGAAGGCTCCACTGTCAGGTTTAACTTCTCTGCCATAGCTCTGGGTATGATGCTCACTGACGATCCAATATCGTAGAGGGCATTGGCAAACTCGTGGCTTTTGATCAGACATGGCACCGCAAACTTCCCAAGGTCACTTTTTTTCTTCAGATTGATCATCTGCCTTTTCATAGGATGACTCTCGGTAGCCTTAACGACCATCATAGGCTCTGATGTATCCATCTTCTGCTCTGGAGTTGTCATGTTCGTGATTTTTTTTGGTAAATGAACTTGTTTTTTTTGTTGAGTACATTTGATCGATGTTACGATCTCTCCGTCAAACGATGTTGGACGATTTTCCCGATTCGGCTAACTTCTCAGGGACTGTCGATAAATTCTCAGTCGCTCGTGTCGATCGATTCCCGTGCGAACTGCTGAACGAACTTGAATTTCCTACATGGAATCCTCCCTCTTTTAGTCTTTCTTTTTTGATTTCTACCCAAAAATCATCACCAATCAATGCATTAACGTGACGTTCCTGTCCAGACCCTTTCTGCTCCTCAACCATATCCTCGTATCCCTTAAGGGCTTCACTTTTCTGAACCACTTGATTCTCTAGCTCCTTCACACGGGTGTCGAAGTCTTCGAACTTTCTGTTGAGGTGGAGGTACATGAAATCTATCTTCCCATTGAGGTGTACAGCGATCTTCTGCTGTCCCTTTAGTCCTTTGTCAAATATATTCGATCCATGAATTTCTGATTGGCCTTGAAACCTCCATGCCTTTAGTAGCTTGGGTGTTAGCTCCAGGTTGAGCTATTGCAGCGTCTGCTACTGCTTCTGCCTCCGTATTAGGGATTACAGCCCCCTATTCATCTATCTTTTAACATGTTGCATTATGCAGGTGACCGTTGAGATCACGCAAGTCTTCATTCTCATTCTGAACCACTACAATAGGCGCAACCATCTGAACTCTTCTCTTGTCGTCGATCGATGCAATGTGGTTTATGTCGGTCCATGCTCGAGTTCAGATGTCGGTCGATGCTATCTTTAAAGAGGTATTGGTGGACGCTGAGTAGATGCCATCGACCGTTGCTTGTCATCTTTGTTTGTGGATTGTACGTTCGAGCTTTTGTGAGTCTGAGAATAATAATCCTTGTCCTTTATTGCTCCTGGTACTCTGTTGCATGTACCTGAGAAACAAAGAAAAAAATTAGTAACTCTAAAATAAAAACAAACATAGACTAAAAATCCTAAAAATTAAATCTAATGGTGATCAATGCTCCCCGGCAACGGCGTCAAATTAAAAACATTGTCTTTATTGTTCTAGCAGGGTACAAATATCCTAAATAATTAACTGTCAAATTAACCCTTAATCTTAACACACAAAACAATACTCTTGCCAAGAGATATAAGGTGTAGAAGTTAGGGAAAGAACCACAGAGAGAAATGACACACAATAGATTTCTTATTTCTAAAGACTAAGCTAGATAATTATATATATTGGTAGCAATAAATCGATTTAAGGAGATATTCCTTATTACAAGGTGTAGATGCAATATGGAAATATGCTAATAACATAAATATGGAAATATGCTATTAAACTAACTAGATGCAAATGTAAATGTGCTAGATCTAGGGTTTCAAGCTTAATAGATTATAGTGAATAGGAAATTCGGAAGTGTAAATATTCTAGAACTCAAATATTAATTATTCTGACCCTTTTAATTCCAACTCTCGTATGCGAGAAAAATGAAAGACCATCGTTCGACGACTAAGGTTTTATATCGATTGACGGTGAAATCAGAAGGAAGTATGAACGAGATTTGATATGTTCACCAAGCTAATTAGACAGGCTCTCGCATGCGCCTAACAACCTAGTTCAATGAAGTTCATTCTAACACAAAACATACTCTCGTAGTCGTCCATGTCCTACTTTCGAGATCCTAGTTAGCTACTCTAGAATGCAATCATTAAGCATAACTCAATTGATGGATATTACCTTTAACCTAGGAATCCTACTTTTGGGCTAATCCATAATTGTTATCATTCAACCCTAAATCTAGTTGATAAGTACTCAGACATAATTAAATTAAGAATAATAATATGAATATAATGCATAGATAAAATATTGGGGTTCCAATATAAATCTCCCTAAGGAGTTATGAATCTTCTCACCTAAAAACTCTAATACTATAATAAAATACTTGTGCCTATTCTTCACACGTATTCTGCTGTAATACATAAAGTATAAATATAAAACCCTAAAATCTAGGTCAAAATTCGTCTAGGGATATTCTTGTAATCTTGCGTATTGTCTCTAACTTGGACTTGGAATCGGCTGTCTGTGAATTGGTCATCGCTTGATGTCAAGTGTTCAACATCGATCGATCTTGGTCTTTTACCATCGGTCGATGACATGGTTCTGTCGTCGATCGACGACTATCTTGTACTTCAACTCTCTTAATGACCAGCTACGGATAATTCTCTTCTAAATGCTCCAAAAACTCCAAGTATCTCCATATATCTCCAAAACATACCTTCACATGTAAAGACCAAAACATAGCCAAGACACGCATAATAGACCCCAAATAGAGACTATAACATAACCTAAAACTGATTTAAATAAGATATATCAGTAGTAATTAGGGATCAAATCCAAAGAGAGCAATGTCACACAATAGATTTCTTATTTCTAAAAACCAAGCTTGGTAATTATATATTGGTAGCAATAAATTGATTTAAGGAGATATTCCTTATTAGAAGGTGTAGATGCAATATGGAAATATTCAAATAACGTAAATATTGAAATATGCTACTAAACTAGCTAGATGCAAATGTAAATATGCTAGATCTAGGGTTAAAAGCTTAATGGATTATAGGTAACAGGAAGCACGGAAATATAAATATTCTATAACTCAAATATTAACTATTATGACCCTTTTAACTTCAACTCTCCTATGCGAGCAAAATGAAAGACCACCGATCGACGGCTAAAGCCTGATGTCCACCAGAAGGAAGTGTAAACGTGATTTAATATGTTCACCAAGCTATTTAGACCAGATCTCGCATGTGCCTAACAACCTGGTTCAATGGAGTCTAATCTGGCACAGAACCTACTCTCGTAGTCGTTCATGTCCTACTTTCGAGATCCTAGTTAGCTACTTTAGAATGCAAGCATTAAGCACAACTCAATTAATGGTTATTAACTTTAACATAGCAATCCTACTTTTGGGCTAATCTATGATTGTTATCACTCAACACTAAATCTAGTTGATAACTATTCAGACATAATTAAAGTAAGAATAATAATCTGAATATAATGCATAGATAAAATACTAGGGTTCAAATACAAATCTCCCTAAGGAGTTACGAATCTTCTCCCCTAAAAAATCTAAAACTATAATACAATATTTGTGCCTACTCTTCACACACACTCCGCACACACTTTGGTGTAATACATAAAGTATAAATATAAAACCCTAAAATCTATGTCAAAACTTGTCCAGGGGTAATCTTGTAATCTTGTGTCTTGTCTCTAACTTGGTCTTGAGATGGCTGTCTGCGAATTGGTCATCGATTGATGTCAAGTTTTCAACATCGAGTGATCTTGGTCTTGTACCATCGGTCGATCGACGACTATCTTGTACTTCGATTCTCTGAGTGATCAGCTACAAATTACATTCTTCTAAATGCTCCAAAGACTCCAAGTATCTTCATATATCTCCAAAACGTACCTGGACCTGTAAAAACCTTAAAACATAGCCTAGATAAACATAATAGACCCCAAATAGAGCCTATAACATGAGCTAAAACTGGTAATAAATAAGCTATATTAGGTTCCTAAGCATCTAAAAAGAGAAGCTAGTGAGAAAGAGACAAATAGTTTCACCAAGAGAATAATGAGGATTCTTGTGAACATTCCATTCGACGAAGCTTATTGGGACCACCAGCTATGGATGTTTTCAGACAAAGCAAAAAGACAAATGGGGACATTGAGCATTTGTTTTATCAGATCAGAGAGAAGCTGAAGTAGAGAATTACACTGAAGAAGAAGAGTGTTTCTGGGAAGTTCGTGGTTCCTTGCACGATTGAAGGTCACAACTACCCTAATTCCCTCTACGACACGGGTTCTTCAGTCAACAGTATACCCAAGTTTATGGCTGAGCAGCTGAGTCTGAAGATAGAGATTTCTAGCGATTCATTTACTTTTGTGGATTGCTCAAAGTAAATTTAGGAGGGATTTGTTAGTATTACAAATCTGCAATGCCCTAGTTTGAGTAGATTTTCATGTTATGGATTTTCAGATAGAATGTAATTCTTCTCTATTACTTGGGAGACCTTTCATGGCTATTGTAGGAGTTGTTTGGGACATGAAGACATACAAGCTATATCTGTCACTTATCAATGATATGATTTATGTGACCATGTCTAAGTGGTCAAGGGAACACAACCTATATTGAGATAAGAGATGATCCAGGGTTTGTGGAAGTTTGTTATTCTGATTTTTCCGCAGAGTACGAAGATGATGGAGAATCGTCGATCAATACCCAACCAGAAGAATCGATCGACAGTCCTGCAAATCCAGAATACCGAGAAGCTTTTTCAGTTAAAGCCACCACAATTCCACCTAAAGGAACAGTCAGTGCAGTAATATCCAAAGAACATGAAGAAGAATATGAGGCATCGATCGATACCCAACATCCGCCATAGATCAACATCCCAGTATACTCAGAGTCTGGACGATTATACACAGAACAAGCAGCTACCCTTCCTAGATTCAGAAGATATGAACAACCAGAAAATGTTCTTTCAGCACATGAATTTGGAGTTTTCAAATATCATATGGGGCACGCACACACAAAACATTGACGAACATTAATATTTCCAAGAAATACATGGCAGACATTCTGGAGATGACTCATGGTACATGAAAGGTCTACCTCAGTCTACCATAGTATGAGGGGCTTCTTAAGTTAGAGAACCCAATTTGGCCAACACCTGAGAACTACAGAAGAGAACAATTTGAAGAGATGACAGCTGACATCTACAGAGTTCAAGAGAGGATGTTTAATGAGTTCTACAAAAAGATTGATGCAATCTACTATCCTCTCAATAAAATAATTGGATGGATCAACAAATGAATGGAAGAGCTACATCTGAAAGTGGATTACACACATGATATTATCTAGAGACAGTAAGAGAAAAGAACCAAAGGAAAAGAAACCATCAAAAGCTTTGTAGGCACCTGGTTTGAGATGAGAAGAGAAGATGGGGATACTTGTTTTCAAACAAGTGTTCCATTACCTCCTTTCTAGTCCAAACATCCAAACGTCAAGCTATAGACGATAAACAAGCGCTGGATGGGATGGAACCCATTTAGTAAGTTTTAAATTAGTTGTTATTTTTTGTTTTTACTAATTTTTCTTGTTTAATTTATTGCAGTAAAAAAAAAGACCCATGGAAATGCAACTGCACAAGAGCATGGACCGACACCTGATCGCTGCTGATTGACGAACCAACCTGAGCATTGATCGATTGTCACTTAACTGTGTCAATCGACACTCAACATCAGCAAGCATGTATATCTTTTTTTCTTGTTAAATTTTGTCCTTATGATTTATTTTCCCACCAATCTGAGACTGTATAATACTGCAAACAGTGATGTTTAAGTCTGGGGGGAGGTTTACTGCTATTGTATTTTATTTTTGAATTTTATTTGAATGTGTTTTTATTTAGTTTTTATAGTCAAGAATTGGATTAATATCATTCTCAATTTTTTACTTATTATCTAACCACTCTATATAACTATTCTTAGATTTATTGAATGAAGAGTGTACGAGATATACTAAAGTGGAACACTTGTCAGTCATATCCACACTCATTGAGAATGTTTGAAGGAACAAAAGCTGACTTCCAACCTAATTGAACCTAATTTGCTTGCTTTGGGGCTTGGTATACACTAGATCGGATTCCTCCTATAGATCTGGAAGGTAAATTATGTGTTTCTGGTTCCTTCCATTCTCTCTCTCTCTCTCTCTCTCTCTCTCTCTCTCTCTCTCTCTCTCTCTCTCTCTCTCTCTCTCTCTCTCTCTCTCTCTCTCTCTCTCTCTATCTCTCTCTCTCTCTCTCTTCGGCATTTATGAAAAAAAGATTGAGATGATTTCCTGAAAGATGCAGAGGGGTAGGTACATTACCGATGACACAATTATTCTAATTCAGAAGGAGTGATCACACATTGTGGAAGTGAGGGGTATGTACATTACCAATGACCCCACTATTCGTCTACACTTTTTCAAAAGAAAGATAAAATAAATAAAAAGAAGAAGAAAAAGATTCAGATAAGAGAGAAAGAGGGAGGAAAGGGATCAGAGAATGATGCATGTGTGTTCAAGTGCTTTCTTAAGTAAGAGTCCATATGTCCTTTGATTGATACTCCCAAGGTAAAGCCTGCAGCTTTTTATATGTAAGAATTGAGGTTATATAGGGGTGAGTCAGATCGTATTAGCTAGATTGTTGGCTAGAATGGATTTGGTTGCTAAGCAAGAATAAGGTAAATAGAGTACCTTTAAAGTTAGCATTGATTCGATGTGGCTGCAACATTGCAGAGGTGATAGTCAGTTAAAGATTGTGTGAGTCCCTGCGATTTCAAACGTTTTTAAGATGGATGATAAGTTTGGGGAGTTCATATACTATGGATTTTACCAGTTTTCACCCATAGTATATGTGGTTTTTGATATTATTATATGTGTTTGAAGTGTGTTTCAGTAACTTTTCAGTTTTAGGTATGTTTTGGAGCAATGTGGACATTATAAAGCTTTATGAAGCTTAATGATGTGGAAAATGTTAGCGGTTGAAGAATCAGAAATCAGAGTCGAGATAAGTGTGTCGATCGACAAGACTTTGTGGGTATCGATCGACAGTGACGCGATTGAATGAGCCTACTTGTTCGTGACCGACTTGAATCCCAGTAGTCCCACATAATTACAAGCTACCCCTAGCCGACATAATACCTATTATTTATGTTCTTTGCCATATCTTTGGAAAACACACAATCTTTTCTATTATTTTAACACAACATATTATTATAATGTTTTTAGTAGTTTTGGAGAGAAGATCAAGACTCCTTAAGAGATTTGTATTGGAACTCTATTGTTTTAACCTTATTGAATTTATGCATTCTGTTCAAATATTTATTATGTTTTGCTATATCATGTCTGAGTAGTTCTCCTTGTTAGATTTAGGGTTTTATTAGGGTTTATGTGTATTGCTAAACATAGAACTGCTATGGTGAATCAGTAAGGACCCTTCATCAGAATTGATCTCATTGCTTGTGTTCAAGAGTAGCTAACTAGAACCCTGAACTTAGGATATAGATAAATATGACAGTAGGATCTATACATGATAATAATGTTGTTGAGCTAGGTTGATCGATGCATGCGAAAGATGGTTTATATTAGCTTAGTGAACATATCAATTATGACGATAATGCTTGTCTAAAGTAGTATCGATCAACACTCTTACCATAGTATCGAACGACATTCATTTTTTTGCATGCAACACGACGGATGGGTTAAAGACTTAGGCATCTTATTAATCTCGCATCTATAGCTGGATATTTTGATTTAGTATTCGAGTTCTATGACGGTTTACCACACATCCTTAGCATCTATATCACATAACTATAAACTGAAACCCTAGATCTAGCTATTTATTCTCATAAGTTTACAAACCAATTTTCAGTTAATCTCTATTGTTTACTGCTTTACAATTACTTTTCTAGCTTAATCTTAATATTTATAAGTCTATTGTGTACCTACACTCTCTGGGATTTGATCTCTCACTATTACAACTGATCATTTTATTTGAGAGAGTAAAGTTGCTCATAGGGTAATTTGAGTGATGTCATAAACCTAATACTCTTCTTCACCACAGCAGTTAGTGGGGCAGCTATACTACTAAAATCTTTGACAAAGCGCCTGTAAAAGCTGGCTAAACCATGGAAGCTTCTGACTTGTCTGATGCTTGTTGGCTCGGGCATATCTTGAATTTCCTTCACCTTCTCTTCATCTACATGACGTCCTTGTGAGCTCACAATATACTTAGGAAGACAAGTTTAAATGTGGAGTTCTTGAGGTTTTCATAAAGCCCTTCATGCGAAGTGTCTCTAATGCATGCTCAAGATGTGTCACATGATCAAATAAACTAATACTATAGATCAAAATATCATCAAAGTAAACAACAACAAACTTACTGATGTAGGGTCTGACAATGTGGTTCATGAGAGGCATGAAGGTACTAGGAACATTGGTGAGTCACCAGTCATTCATAAAGACCTTGCTTTGTTTTTAAAACAGTCTTCCACTCATCTCCTTCCTTCATTCTCACCTTGTGGTATCCAATCTTAAGGTCAATATTAGATAAGATAGTAACTCCACTTAACTCATCTAGCATGTCATCAAGTCGTGGTATGGGGTGCCTATTATTGTTGGTGATAATGTTGATGGCTTGGCAGTCTACACACATCCTCCATGTACCATCCTTCTATGGTAACAGATAGATATGAACAACACAAGGACTAAGGCCGTCTCTCACATACCCCTTCTCCAGTAGGTCCTTAACTTGTCTCTCCAATTCTTTGGTTTCCTCGGAGTTAACCCTGTAAGATGGTTTGTTTGGCAAAGCAGCTCCTGGTATGAAATCTATTTGATGTTCTTGCCACTGAGTGGTGGTAAAGCATGTGGGGTCTCTTCTGGGTACACGTCTTTGAACCTGTCAAGAAGCTTAGTAATCTATAGATGAAGTGTTATCGCATTGGAGCATGCGCACAAAATCTCCTTAAAGATCATTAGTATCATTGTGTTTTTAGTAGCAGCAGTTTTTCTGATATAGTTGGGCTTGATAAGAAAGTTAGACTTGAGCTGGTGTACGAGGAGTTAAACTGATTTTACGCTTATGATGCATGAAGGTGGACATATTATTTCTACCATCATGTTTAGTTTCTATATCCCACTTTCATGGCCTTCCTAACAGTACATGTCCAACTTGCATAGGTACTACATCACATACTACTTCATCTTGATACTTACCAATGCTAAATGGAATTGTTTTTTGGTCCTGAATCTTAAGCTCAACCTTATCATCTAACCATATTAATCTATATGGATGTGGATTCTTATTCTTTTCTAAACCAATTTTATCTACCATGTAGGCAGTAGCAGTATTAGTGCAAGAACCACCATCAATAATGAGATTACAAACCTTGCCTTAGATAGTGAATCTGCTATGAAATATGTTTTCTCTTGGTATGGTCTCAGCTGGTTGCAATAGGACACTAAGAACACGCCTTGTTACCAAAGCCTCTCCTATTTCTGGATATTCAATCTTCCCATACTATTCTTGCCACTCAGGTACATCTTCAGCATGAGACTCATAACCGCCATCTTCAGTGAGTAGCATGACCCTCTAGTTTAAACACTCTCTTTCCATATGCCCTCTGCCCCTACAATTGAAGCAAGTGATGTCTCTAGCTCGTTGGATATTGGCATTCCTGCCTGTTCAGCTCTGGTGTCCTTGTTTGGCTCAGTTGGGCGAGTCTTAGGCCGTTTTTCTACTTTATTCCTTTGTCTTTATCCACTGGCTTGTTATAGTTGATGTTGTTTGAACACCAAGTAGCCTGATATTTTCCTATAGTTCTCGTCTTCTTGATGTGTTGCTCAGCCTGGATAACCAAGTGAAAAAAGTCTTTCAAGTCCACATAGTATGCCTTTCGACCTTGCAGCTTATCCTGTCTTGCAAATGATCTATGAAATGAGCCATAATGGACTCATCATCCTCATCAAGGTCCAGACGGTTTCTCAGCCTCTCGAACTCTTCATAGTACTCTTCCACTGACTTGCTTCCTTGCTTAAGTGATTTGAACTTCCTTTGCAAGTCTCTGTGAATGTGTTGAGGCACATATCTCTGCCTCATTGTATCCTTCATGTCTTACCATGAATCTAGTGGCCTGATGTTATTTCTTCTTCTGTCTGAAGTCACTATATCCCACCAGATAAGGGAAATGTCAGTGAGTTGAGCTAATGCCAAAGCAACTCTATATGGACGAGGATGATTGTCATAAGCAAAAATGTGATCCATCCTCTTCTCCCGATCAAGGTATGCTTCTGAATCAACCTTTCCAGCAAAATTTGGAGCATTCATCTTGACATGATTCAGTCCCTAGTTATGACTGTTGTCGTGGAGCTATTGTCTGAGGCATGAAGTCTTTTTCTTCTTCTTCACCATAGGCATCCGGTTGCATTCCTCCTCTCTGGTTTGGATTAGGAGCATACTGCTGACCCGTATCCTCATCCTCATCAGTTTGTTGGTTCCTGATGTTAGTCTTGGAATTACCATGGATGCGCACACCATCCCTCTTATTGATTAGACCAGTTAGAGGAGGATTGTGTTGGTTTGGATTCAGAATCCCATCAACATTCCGGTCTGCCTGCAATGGTGGTCTCTGCTCGACCCTAGTCAGTCTATCACCAAGTTCTTGCCGCATGACCCTCATATATTCTCTCAAACAATTGAGAATCTCCATCACGGTAGATTGCTCAGTTGCTTCTCTCATTTCTTCTTTCTAATAATCCTAAAAGAAAAGAGAAAGAGTTAAGTTCCTACACATAAAGAAAAGGAAAGATAATGGAAATATGATGCTTTTTTAATCTTTGAAAATGAAATTAAGAATTTTTTTTGTCTTTTGGGGGTTTATAAATTTGAATGATAAAATAAGAAAAGAAAAAAATTTGTTTGCAAGCAAAGTTTTAAAGAAGTTGAAAACGTGGTCGACAAAAAAGGAAAGGTTTTAATAACTCGTCCATGAATGGGAAAATCTCGATCAAGGAACAAGGAAACTCGAATATGCAAATTTATAAACATGTTTTATGATTTTTTTTAAAGCAATGAAGATCTAAAGAACAATAAAAATCGAGAGAACTAAGAACAGGATGAACACAACTTCTTACAGGTTTTTGATAAAGGAACACTAAATGAGATTATCGTTTCTTTTGGTTTTTATCTTTTCTAATAATATGCTACTACTTGATCTAGCAAACACGAATGCAACAGAGTTGTAAGATGATAGAACTGCTTAGATGCAACAAGGAACAAACGATCTTTATGGTGTCTTTCAATAGGTTTATGCAAAAAAAAAAAAAACTAGATGAATGATGAACAAACGATTTTTAAGGTTTTCAGTTTTATGAATGCAAATAAAAAGAATGAAACTACAGACCTTAAAAGAATGGAAACGACATGATGCTGAAGGAACTCCAGCTTTGATACCAAAAATGACACAAGCCTAGGCTGACAAAGGTTTGTATAGTCTTTAGCACAAGAGAGACTCGATTTAGCACAATGGGTGATTCTGTTAGACTGATATAATCAACCAAAAGAATCTGGACAGTAGTAACTTGCTGGAGTCAGGTGCACCACACGAGGGGATGATGGACTCTAGATACATCACAAAGGACTCAAGCTCTGGAGGTACTGGTCTCAACAAAGCAAAGAGAGAGGCGATATCTGATTAAGAGCTCTAGGGTTTTCTTTAGAAGAAAGTGTTTATTATATATCATGTAAAAGAGTAAAAATTACTTACAGGGGACTTATATAGACGTCCAATGCAGTGAGTGCATTCTAGGGACTTTGAAGCAAATAATACATAAGTTTGGACTGAAATAAGGCGTGCAAGGCAGATAGAAAACTCAGAAATAAATTCAAATAAAAAAAAGAAAAATAAGAGATGCAAAAACAATCAAACCGTTAGAGAAATATTGTATTCAAATGCTTACCTTACTTACCTTTTGCTGGTTTGATTGGGCATTGATTCTTGCTAAACGGGCTGATCTTCAATGATGATGACCAGTAAGTTGTTGTGGACTTGATCAGGAATGAATGGTCAAAGATATTCACTTGATGCTTTAGTTTTCTCGGTGGGTCCTTCATTCTTCAAGCTTGATTCTTCATTCTTCAAGCACCTTGTGTTGTCATCAGCTTTTTCATCAATTGGTTTAACCTGCCCATGATCAAAAGCAAGTATAATGCTCTCATTACACTTATGTTGACGTATCTTAGCTCTTTGTCTAGTCATGGGTCCTTCCAACACAGTTGGCATAGAAACATCTTGCAATGCTTCTTCTTTGGTTGTCTTGCTGGTCATGTCTTGAATCTCTGGGTCAGCTAGGTCCGACTCAGGTTCAGGCTGAATGTCCTCACCACATGTGGCAAGAGTTATGATTCCGCGACGATCTTATCTCGACCAAACCTTTAGCCTCGAAGACGCTCTCTTAAATGCCATGGATCTTACATATTTTAGCTATGATATATAGAATATTTTTAGAGTCTTTTATATGCATCTGGTACTGTTTTAGCGTATTTACAAGTCTAGGTACTCATTAGAAACAATTAGAGCTTTTGGACTATTTTGGAACATTTAGGATGCTCACCCAGAAACTCAGAGTCAGATCGAGTTTTGTGAGTGAACCATCAATCGACGTCACACACTGTGTTTCGATCGACAGCGAAGTCGACAGCGAAGTCGACAGCGAGATTGGTGAAGTCTTGAGAAATTAAAATTTTTACCCATAAGTTCCATCATTTGCAAGACAAGTCCGTGGCCAAAATTTAGACTAATTATTAGGGTTTTCTATCTTAGTTTTGAGAAGATCCTAGAAGACCTAAGAAAGAGTTGTCTTCTAAGCTACACAAGATTTTTAGAATTGAGATTTGGAAAACCTTGCTACATCTATTGGAGACAAATATATGATCATCATTACAGAGAAGATCTTGAACTCCTTATCTTTTACTCAGTTTATTCTATGCAATTTATTCATGTTATTTATTGCTATGTTTGAGTAGTTCACTGTTAGATTTAGGGTTATTCAATGGTAATAATGTATTTCTGATGTTGTATAAATTATAAGGTAATATTCTTGGTTCGTTGTTTAAGTTACTCTTAATTCTAATTTGAACTTGATCACCTCAACCTTAGAAATTAGGGTCTATAGCGCAAGCGAGAGTTTGGTTATAACCTGGAATCTATCTTAAACAATCTAAATAACCGGTAACAAACGAGAGATGAATTGGAGGTTTAGAGAACCAATCAAACAATGAAACCAGTACTGTTTATAATAAGCATCGATCGATACCACCTGGTGGACATCGATCGATACTCATTTGAGATGCGCGAGAGCGATCTCCTAAACCCTAAGGTTTGAGATTGAGAACGGTTCTTAATTAAAACCCTAGAAAATCTATTAATATTCATTATCTAATCTTACCTAAGAATTTCTCATAAGTCTAATCTCTTAATTTGATCCTCACAAACCAAATCAATCTTGAAATCGCTTTTATTGTTATTATTATAATTCAACTAGCTTATTAATTCGAAAACAATAAGTCTATTGTGCAATCCTAGAGTCTCTGTGGATTTGATCCCTAAGTACTACACTAAACCTCTTATTTGAGAGAGTAAAACTGGGAAATAAGGTTAATTTGAAAGTGAAAAAAAACCCCACATCAAATTTGGCGTCGTTGCTGGGGATTCTTTCTTATTGCCATTAGTTTTCGCTTAGAATGTTCTCTAGATTTAACCTTACTGTCAGCTAATTTATTCTTTCCCTAAACCTCATGATGAAGGTACTTAAAGGAGAGAATATGGATTCATGATGATAAGGATCAATCGACGGAGCTCATCCGGAATCGATCGACGCTGGACCACTACTGTCGGGCGACACTCTTCCATTTCCATCGATCGATACCGATCAGCCGGTAGCAGGTAAGTACGCCTTTAGTAATTCTGATAATAAGAAAGTAGTCTTGATAGAACCAATGAACAATAAAATCAACGAAGCAAGCCGACTAATTAATTATCAGGGGTCTGCAATCCCCAATCAAATCACTAATTCTCCAAAGAATGAGATAAAGAATGAATTTCCAATGCTGGAATACCTAAACCCCAGTAGGACCTATTCCAATAGGTCCGCAATTTGATTTTATGATAACCATACATGAAGCTCTGAGCTTGATATCGACTTCCTAATTATGGCGCGCAAAAATCAGTTCAGTGGTTTTCCTACCGAACACCTGAACGATCACATCGAGATGCTAGAAGACATGGTGAATGACGATTTCAATCGCTGAAATTTTTTTCATTTTTCCCTTGAAGGTGACGCTAGGATGTGGCTGAACCAGCTACCACCAGGATCCCTGACTTGTTGGGAAGATATTAGAAGTGCTTTCATCAATCACTTCTTTGACAAGGAAAGATATTGGGAAACGAGGAGAGAAATATCCACATTCATTCAGGGTAGCCGCGAATCTTTTAAAAATGCCTGGACGAGGTTCAAGCGCTACCAGCTTTCTTGCCCCCACCATGGGTTCTCAGAACCCAAAGTCATCAACACTTTATATAGAGGACTAAACCTAGACTATCAAACCATCTTTGCTAAAGCCAGTGAGGGGAACTTCGGAACCCGAAGCCCTGCAAGTGCTAAAATTCTGATAGAAAACATAGCTTTAGGTAGAGCTTCAAAAACAGAGACACCGAAAAGAACGAACCACCAATGTTCGCAGAGGAAGAGAACTCGATCCGAGTTAGAAAAACTCTGGAAGCAATTGTTACCCTTCTGAACGGACATGGCCTGTCTCAACATTATGGTGAGGACGATGCCGTTTCTTCCGACTTTAAAAAATATTTGAGTTCTCTGATGTGATGAACCTAAATGATCAACGATTTAGGGAAAGCGTTGGCAATTTCACAAGCTACTACGACACCACTGTGAACAGACACGAAATAAATTCAAAGTAAAAAATGAATCAAATCTTCACACAAAACCATAGGATAGCCGCCACCACAATGAGAAGTTAGATCTTATATACTCAGAGATGACATAAAATTTTGATACTCTGAGCGAACAGATTAAGAGGATCGACAATCAAGTGGCGAGTAACGCTATGTTCATCAGGAGAGAGAACGGATTTTTACCCGGTAAAACAGACGCTAACCCCAAGAGCCATTGCAATGTCGTAGCTTTACGAAGCGGTAGATAATTCATCCCAGGAGTTAAAGAGAGCATCACCATCGATGAATTCGGGAAAATCGCAAAAAATGAAAAATAAAAATTGCACCCCATCCGGCTCCACATTGACGAGAAAGATCCCGAAATCCCTCCTTAAACTGAAGTGTTAGACCAAACTGACGACCTTGAAGAATTAATTATTGAACCTAAGAGTAAGAACACAAACGTAGGAGAAATTGATCGACACTCCTTACCGAGCACCGAACGACACTCTGAACCTGTAATCGATCGACGCTCTAAAGCAAGAATCGATCGACACTTTGACCCAGAACCTAACAAACCAGTTAGGACAAAGGTCTACCAATCTAACCCCCCCCCCCCCCCCCTTTCCTCCAAAGAACGCTAAGAAGAAGAAGAAGAAGAAGAAGAAGAAGAAGCTGGAAAAAGCAATATGCAAGAAAGAGTTTGACAAAGTAAAAATTGAGATACCACTAAGCGATGCGATTCACATCTCGTCTGCCATTAAGCAGTAAGTGAAAGATGCGGCACCACGAGGATTGCATGAGTCAGAACACTGGATGATGATGGTATCCAAAGAAGTGATCGAAATTATTCGAGGAAAAACTCCAGTCAAACTCCCTGACCCCGATAGTTTTTTTTTAGACCACACTATTAGCGATGAGAGATTTCAAAGATCCCTCTGCGATTTAGGCTTTAGTGTCAACCTGATGCCTTATTCGGTTGATATCACTCTCGGGCTAACACAGTTTCAACCTACCAGGGTCACTCTCGTTTGAGCTGGTAGATCCACTAAAATTCCAGAAGGTGTACTTGAGGACGTGCCTGTACGCATTCATAACTGCGATATACGTTTTCCCGCCAAAACTGCAAAATCGCGTTTTTCCGTCAAGACCGTAAAATCGCAATTTTCCACCAAAATCGCAATATCGCGTCTTCTCGCCAAAACCGCAAAATAGCGTTTTTCCGCCAAAACCGTAAAATTGTGTTTTCCCGCCAAAACCGTAAACTCGTGTTTTCCCGCCAAAACCGTGAAATCGTGTTTTCTCGCCAAAACCATGAAATCGCGTTTTCCCACCAAAACCGTAAAATCGTGTTTTCCTGCCAAAACCGCAAAATCTCGTTTTCCCGCAAAAACCGTAAAATCTCATGTTCCCCTCCAAAACCGTAAAATTGCATTTTCTCGCCAAAACCGCAAAATTATGTTTTCCCGCCAAAACCGTAAAATTGCGTTTTCTTGCCTAAACTGCTAAATTGCATTTTCTCGCTAAAGCCGTAAAATCGCATTTTTCCGCCAAAACTGTAAAATCGTGTTTTCATGTAAAAACCGTAAAATCGAGTTTTCCTGCCAAAACTGTGTAATCGCAAGTCAAATTTACCCGCTAAAATCACAAAACCGTAAAAAAACACAATTTTTGGTTTTGTCAAAACAACTCAATTTCGTGATTGTGGTGAGAAAACTCAATTTTTCGTTTTTATGGTTTTGCCGAAAAACTCTATTTTGCATAATCAAACAAATTTAAAATTTTAATAAATACTTAAATAGTATATAGTAATTGTGTGAATCTAAATAAATGGGCTAAAATATAAACTCTATACATTATAGGGCTAACCCTTTTTAAGCCATGTTTCAAAACTAAGGGTTAGGGCTAGAAATGGTTTTGCAGGGTTAGGGCTAACCCTTTTAGACTAAACCCATATTAACATCCCTAACCATCGGTTGATGACAAGTTTGTGTCGTCGATCGAAGACTATCTTGTACTTCAACTCTCTCAATGATCAGCTACGGATTATTCTCTTCTAAATGCTCCAAAAACTCCAAGTATCTCCATATATCTCCAAAATGTACATGGACCTGTAAAGACCTTAAAACATAGCCAAGACACACATAATAGACCCTAAATAGAGCCTATAACATGGGTAAAACTGGTAATAAATAGGCTAGATCAACTCCCCCAAACTTAACATTAGGACAAGCAAATAAACCTGTGAAAGAGGTTTTGAAAAGCGAAGACTCACATAATGTCTAAGTATAACTGTCACACTACTTTGTTGCAACCACATCCTATCAAGTCAATCACAAAGAAACTTTATATACCCTATCCTAATACTAACCAAATCCATTCTACCGAAAACTTAGCAAATACTAGTCTGACTCGCCCCTCTACTGATTTCATTTATTTGCTTAAAATAAAAGTGCAGGCTTTACCTTGGGAGTATCGATTAAAGGATATATGGACTATTACCTCTCCAAGTATCTGAACACACATATATTCTTCTCTTATTAATTTCATCTCTCTCTTCTCACTTCCTCTAACTCAATGTTTCCCTTCTTTTGAGGGTATCATTTTATTTTTTTAATTGACTGGAATATTTGGAGAGGTTTCCATGAATCAAGCCCTAATAGTTTTTGCCACCAGATCATGTTCACTTCTTTTTGATCTTTATCTCTTTCTAAAATCATATGAATTAAGCTTTAATGGTTGTAGCCACCAGATCATGTTCGATCCTATTTATCTGAAAGGGAGAGAGAGGGGAATCAGAAGCACACAGACTTTTACTTCTAGACTTGTAGAAAGAATCTGATCCAGTGTATACCAAATCCCAAAGCAAACAGATAATGTTAAGATTAATGTTGGAAATAAGCTACGTTCCTTCAAACTTTCTAAGCAAGTGTGATATAGTGGCAGGATGATCCACTTTGGTATATC
Source organism: Moricandia moricandioides (assembly GCA_905132885.1). NCBI lineage: Eukaryota > Viridiplantae > Streptophyta > Magnoliopsida > Brassicales > Brassicaceae > Moricandia > Moricandia moricandioides. Next base: position 55,702 of record CAJHQQ010002376.1, read on the forward strand.
TAGCTATCTCTGCAAACAACCTTCTAAGAATGGTGATGAAATGTGGTTAGTCAATAATAAATCTTGATCATAGTCTTCTTCTTGACTTAATAAAACTTTTTTGACTCAATAAATGTGATATATATATATATATATAGCTCAAAAACAAATAAATAGCGTTAGCGAACCTTCCTCAGTCTTAAATTACATTGTCCCGAGTGTAATCCCCCCCAGATTGGTTAGGAAAAGTCAAATCATAAGTAAATAGCTTAGGTAGAAAACTCGATACCTCTCTCTGTAAGAGGGCGTCTGTGACACCCCCGATCTGGTATAAGTACAAGTTGACTCGACCAGCCGTGCAACAATCAAACAAGAACATGCACATCCAATCACTAGTAACTTAAACCAATCTGAGAGGCCACAATGTGTACCTAAACGATTAACTGAAGTTGCCGGAAGATATCCAGATACCTTAGGCCAATCGTCTAAGTACATATATCCTACTAGATACAACCCGGGGCTTTCCAACCCGACTGAGTAATACCCAATAGTTAGTTCGTCTGGACAAGGACTAATATCATATGGAACTCGTACTTAAAGAAACATTCTTTAATACATTTTATAATATTCTTTCAAAAGCATCTTACAAAATGTTATAGATTAACCTCGAGTTTTTTGGTAAACAAACTTTATACATAAGGTATATCAAACCTACTTTGCAAGGATAATAAAACTACTGCTGGCTAATGTTGTTCCTTCCGTCCTAGAGTAAAGGTCTCCCGCCTACTGGTTACCTGCATCACAAATGAGTCATGAGTAACTAGTTTACTCAGTGAGTCTAATCTCGCACCCCCAATACATATTAATAGTATCCCGAGCAGTCGACACTATTTGAATGCAGAAGAAATATATTCCTTTATTATTGTATATATATAAGGCCTATCATTCCATCGATGTGAATCCTATCTTAAACATCACCTCCATGTTACCCGCCATTCACTCATATATAAATGCAATATATATATTATACCCGATAAACCCCAAAGGCTAACCGACCCTAGTGAGTAAGCATTACCATCATCCTCGAAAGCCCTTATAAACATTCGAGACTGCATCGTCATGAAGTACACTGTAAGACCCGATCCTGGCTCATTAGCCCATCTTGGATCTGCAGCCTTACTTGACTAAGACTAGACTGTTTAGTTCAATCCCATGTCTAATATTTTGCTAAGTCATTTTCAATCATATGAGGTTCATTCATTCGATTCATGTAATTCAGTAAACATCTAAGCTCAAATTGAAAGAAATAGTCATTGCATAGATATAAACTTGAGATGCAATACATAAGTTCAGTTTGCATTATAAGCTATCATAAGTTTGTTCATAATCCGATCTACCCACACACCACAAATCTTCACACGGATGGAGTCTTCATGGTTCCTTAGCCTTACCACGATCCATGTCAGATCCTGAAACCATACACATCACAACACAACCATGTAAGTACCATCCGATATCCTAACAACATGTCTATATTGCATGGTTCGGTTCACCTAACTAGATTCCACAACCTAACCATTGAGGAATTAACCTCAGCATCATACTCAGATACTATCTAGGATGATCGATATTTCCCAGCCAACACATGGGCAATAGATCTTATGGTGAACTAACCCCTTGGTCTCAACCATCCGATGGACTACCGTTGTTACTGGTCCAAAATCGACCCCTTCCATACATGCTCCAAAATCTAATTAAAATTCATGATAATTCATGATGAATCCCCACTAAGAGGTTCCCATGATCAGAATCCAATGAATCCACGCGGACCATGTTGGACCCAAACATGATTAGTCCGGACAAGGCGAAGGACTATGTCCTTATCCGGCAAGTATGGAACCAATACTTTTGAGTCTGACTTAACAGACACAACCTGAATAGATGGAAGCATAGATACATCAATAAGGGAAAAGGGAGAGATGGATTCAGTCTCACCAAACAGACCAAAACACACACGGGTGCATCCGTGGCTATGGAGGGTTAGTTCGGACCAAACCACTCACCTTGGATGTACGCTCTGGGGTGCTCATACCCTTCTCCAAATCCTTCTCCTTGCCTCAGGTTATCATCATGGATCGATCACACTTTTTCCACATACCAACTTCCAATTGCAAGTAAACCACACCACACACGGCCTTGCCTTGATTGCCTTCGCTCTCTCTTTTTTTCTTTCACTCTCTCACGAATTGGGCAGAGTTTTCCCTTAAGATAATTGTGTCAAATCCCGACCCCAAGGGTCTATATTTATAGTTAAAACTCGGCCAACAACTGCCTGGGCGAACAGGCATGACTTGTTGGCCGAAAAGGTGCAACTGGTACTCTTCCCACCCTTTCGCTACAACTGACCCTTTCCTCTTGTTGGGCTGGTCGATTATATGCCCATAAGGCTTGCCCACAAGCCCTAACTCAGTACTCAAGCCCACAACCCATCGGATCCCCTTAGGCCCCATGACCGGCCTCATAACCTCCCATGACCCAAGCCGATGGTCGAGTTGCCAATACTCCACCAAGCTGAGATGAGCTGACCACTAGCTGCCCCAACTGAGTGAGCTACTAGTCAAGCTACTGGAGCTGACCAAAGTTTGTGTGAGCTACACTGAGCTGTCCTGAGCTTGACCTAGCTGGTCGAGCTACCCGACACTCTTCCAAGCTGACATGAGCTGGTTGCTAGCTGCCCCAGCTGAGTAAGCTTGTGCTCCAGCTACTAGAGCTGACCCACACTTCTAGGGAGCTACCTTGACCTACACCACACTTCACCCAGCTAGTTTGAGCTGCTTTACCACGTCGTTCAGCTGTCACAAAACTCTTCCAGATCTCTTTCCTTCACCCATACCCCATTTTGGTTAAGTCCCAGCCTTCTGATGCCCTTAACCTATCCATTCAGCCATGATACGCTTGTCTTTAGGTCTTATGACCTGACTGGTGCGTCTCCTCGCACCATGGCTGAACCATAAGGTTTATCTAGAATCAGGGACATGACAAGTCTCCCGCACTTGGAATAGATTCGTCCTCGAATCCAATCCTAGACTTGTTTCCATGTCAAACTAACTAAACCACTCCGGGTAATCAGCCTTCATCCTTGATTATGTTTCCCATGTGATTTGTTCACATCCACCACACTCCCAAACGACCTTGACCACTAGAATGGTCTTCCTCTTCATTGCATTTTCCATTTTGTCTACAATCCGAACCGGCCTTGTTTCTAAGGTGAGGTTCGTGCCTAGATCAGATGGAATCTCTGGTATAACAATGTCTTGTTCGGATAGACATTTCCTCAATTTAGATACATGTAATACATTGTGAAAGGCATCCATTTCAGTGGGCAGATTCTGTTTGTAAGCCACGGCTCCAACTCTTTCTATGATCCGAAATTGTCCCAAGTACCTTGGATCCAATTTCCCTCGTCCTGATACTCTTTTCCGACCTTTAAGAGTGATCATTTTGAGATAGACCATGTCTCCTATTTCAAACTCCACATGCTTCCTTCGCTTATCTGCATAACTCTTATGGCGATCCTGTACTTTCTTCATCTTGTCCGTGATGAACTTGATTTTCTCCGTAGTTTCCTCCACAATCTCAGTTCTTATCTTGCTGCGCTCCCCCACTTGGGTCCAGCATAATGGTGTCCTACAAGGCCGCCCATAAAGCGCCTCATATTGTGACATACCAGTGCTCGTGTGGAAACTATTATTGTATGCAAACTCCACAAGGGTAAGTGTCTCTCCCAAGACTCTCCCCAATCCAAGACACACGCCCTTAGCATATCCTCCAATGTCTGGATAGTCCTTTTTGACTGACCATCCGTTTGTGGATGATAAGCAGTACTCATGTTCACCCTCGTTCCCAAATCCTTTTGAAAAGCTTTCCAGAAATAAGATGTAAACCGAGGATCCCTATCTGAAACAATATTGGCTGGTACACCATGTAACCGTACCACCTCATTCATCTAGACTTGCACCAAGGGTTCCACACCATCAGTCTTGTCATGTCCCCGATCCTAGATAGGATCGTCCGGACGGACCATGGTGCGAGGAGACGCACCAGTCCGGCCGTAAGTCCTTGAGACAAGCGTATCATGGTCCAATAAGGAAGGTTAAGGGCATCAGGAAGCTGAGACTTAACCAGGATGAGATAGAAACAAGTGTAAAGGAGATGGACAAGTGACCCGGGAGCTGGACGAGGTCTGGGTCAAGCTCAATCAGCTAGGTGCAGCTGGAAGTTAGCTCACCTAAGTGTGATCAGCTCACAGGAGCTGGAGGACTAGCTCACTCAGCTGGGAACAGTTGGTTGTCAGCTCAACTCAGCTGGAGGAAGTGATCTGGTCCGGACCAGTGTGGTCGGGTCAGGGAGGTTACTGGGCGAGCCGATGGTCCGAGTGCAAGGTGGTTTGACCAAATTTGTCTTAGGCACGGACCAGGGAGTTGGCAAGCTTCTTGGAGTGTGAGCTAAGGCTCAGGTTTCGAAATTTAAAAGGGGGAAAAAGAAAGAAAACTGCCAATGGGCAGTTATGGGCGGTTATGGGGCAGTTATGGGAAGAAAAGGCTCCATTTCTTTATTTTTAGAAACTGCTCGACCAGGCAGTTGGGAAAAGGAGTTATAATTGATTTCTTCTCCTTTTTACTCCTTTCTGTCGAAAATATATCCAGAGAGATCTCAGTGAAGAACTTTGAGAGAGAAAATAAAGAGAAACCGATTTGTGGTGTTTCCTTGATTGATTCTAGTGAGAGTTGTCTGTTGGATTGAGAAGATGGATACTATACAGAGAGAAAGGTATAAGGAGAAGGAGAAGTAACAAACCCCTTGAGACCGAACCCCTAAGGTGAGAGGCGTGGCCAAGAGTAACCGGACAAGGCCATGGGTTAAGCCCTTGTGAGTCTGGCCGGTTTGGATCGATTGGCCACTCCTTACTCTGAACTTTTCTATTTCATCTATGTTGTGTTGTGGATTGTTTTATGATGTTGCAGACAAGGAAACTTGATCCCAGGCCTTGGCCGGATCAAAAGACACCATGAAAGGCCTTGGTTTATCATGTTTAGATGTGATCCGACCATGCAATGTGATTGTTTCTTGTTTAGTAATCTAATCATGTGTTTGTGTGTGTTGTCTATGTTGGATCCAGGACCAGAAATGGATCGTGGTAAGGGAAAAGCATCGTGAGGACCTCGGCCATGGGAGGATGTGTGGTCAATGGGTCAATCCTGTTAATTGTGTTATCTTAGTAGTCTATTGTAGTACATGTGAACTTATGCTAGCCTAATGTGCAACTTGGTTATGCTGAACGAATGAATGTTGTTTGGTTCTGTTTATCTATCTATGAAGTAATTATGTTGCCTTATTGACTCTTATTGTTTAGATATATGTTAATGAACCTCATCTTCTGATAATTACTTAGAAAAATATTGAACTTGAAATGGAATCGAACTGGTTGAATTGTTTGGTAAGACTGCGGTCTGGTTGGATTGAGGAATCCAGGATCGGGTCTTACAAGTTGGTATCAGAGCATTCTTGATTCTAGGATTTGTTGGGTTATTGGTTCACCACACACTTGGCTGCTGGGACTCACGGTGATATAGATGGGTTCTATGTAATTGTTTGTATTGTTTAACTTAGGATTGGCTTGAGGTTTGTGTATTCAGTTGTGAACTAAGCTTTTGTTTGTGTTGTAAATCCTAAGGGTACAAGGAAGTCTAAGTCTCAGAAATGAAAGGAGGCGGCTGGAGTGTCTAGAGCAGTGGGACAGGATGGTGCTGTTCGAACCACAGTGTTACCAGCTGGAACCATTCTGACAACAGTGTTACCCGCTGAGGTGGAGCAGGTAGACAATGCAACCGGACTTCCAGTGGATCCGACCCTTCCTACTGGGGTTAATGAAACTAATGTGGATGATCAGCAGGAGCAAGTCCATGGGGATGATGCTGGGTCATCTAACGTTGGTGCTGGTAGTGGCCAGAATGTTGGTACAGGCAATGTTCGGGCCACTAGTTCGGAGGAAGTGATTGAGCCGACCATAAGGGGCTTGGTGGAGGCTATGCAGATCATGGGAGCTAAGATAGCATCCTTGACTCAGGCTTTCACACCATTGGTGAACTCGTCTGTGGGACAGGCTAATCCTCCGGTTCGAGTTGTTACTGGAGTGGCTGATGTTTGTGCTGGTCGTGTGGCTGAGGTGATTGAGATTGATCCACCGGCCAGGCCAGTACGTGGTATGGACTACCTGAAGGTGCTGGAGCACATCTCCAAGTTGGGGACCTAACACTTTGCTGGAAGGGTTGATCCTCTGGAGGCGGACGAGTGGAGAACCAGGCTGGTTCGAAACTTCAAGTCCACATGATGTCCCGAGGAGTACCAGAAGAACATTGCAGTGCAATTCCTAGAGGGAGATGCACATAACTGGTGGTTGGCTCTGGACAAGCGTACCAATGGTACCCTTGAGCATTTTGCTGACTTTGAGGTTGAATTCAACCACAAGTACTTTCCTGCTGAGGCGTGGGATCGTTTGGAGTCCAAGTTCCTGGACTTGACCCAGGGACGCAGGATGGTTCGGGAGTATGAAGAAGAGTTCAATCGACTCAGGAGGTATGTGGGGAGAGATCTGGAGGATGAGAAGGTTCATCTGAGGCCTTAGGGTCGAGCTTCGAACCTACAGTTCTGTCTGCAAGTTCCACACAGTTTCTGAGTTGGTCGAGAGGATGGCTTTGCTGGAGACCAACCTCATAGAGGAGAGTAAGCAGAAGCTGAAGAGTGTGGTGGTATCCACGGGTCAGAGTGGTGACAAGAAGAGGAGGAGGGACTCGACCGAGGAGGGTAAAACCTCAAGTGGTAGGTTAGAGTGCCCTAAGTTTGGTCGATACCACGGTGGAGAGTGCTGGAAGGCCATGGGCACCTGTACTCGATGTGGTAAGATGGATCACTCAGCCAGGGACTGCCCAATTCCGGTGGGTGAGTCCAGGACCTGTCACCACTGCGGCCAGAAGGGCCACTACCATAGGGACTACCCTAAGCTGCAGGGCAACCAGAGTAAGGGGTTTGGAGAGGCTAGCAAGCTAGTCCAGGGTCAAGGCCAGACCTCAACTCCTCGTGCGTATGAGCTATCCAAGGATGTGGATGGGACTCAGCCTTTCCAGGCGATCACTGGTATACAATTCCAGTAGAATTGCATGGTATGGAACCTAGGATGGATAGATATACTTTGTTGGGTCTTGTGTGGGGACCTTAAGTATAGGTGGTGTGGAAACACACACACTGTTTGATACTGAAGCTACACATAGTTTTTTGAGCCCATGTATGATTGGAAAAGGAATGTTCCTATATGGAACTTGGGATGGTCCTGAGCGAGTGAGTGCGGCCGGAGGGCAGGTTATGAACTCACTCGGTCTGGTTAGGGACATCCCTGTTGTGATCTTGGATAGGCCGATGCCTATAGATCTGATTGTTTTCGCCCTCAAGCATCATGAAGTGATCTTGGGCATGGACTGGTTGGGAAAGTATCGGGCAACTCTTGATTGTCACCGTGGAAGGGTGCAACTTGAGAACGAGTTTGGACCCCCGATCAAGTACCAGGGAATTATGCCAACCTATTGTAATTTAGTGGTTTCAGAAGTACAAGTAGAAAGGATGCTTGGAAATGGTTGTGAGGCCTTCTTGGCTACCATTTACACTGATCACGTTGTAGGGGGCTGTGACCCAGAGGGTATACCATTGGTTCCGGAATTTCAGGATGTGTTTGGGGCACTACAGGGCATTCCCCTTGATAGGGCTGACCCATTCATCATTGAATTGGAACCTGGAACGGCCCCATTATCTAAAGGTCCATATAGAATGGCACCAGCTGAGATGGCAGAGCTGAAGAAGCAACTTGAGGAGTTGCTTGAGAAAGGGTTTATACGCCCAAGTGTATCACCTTAGGGAGCACCAGTCATATTTGTTAATAAAAAGAATGGTAGCTTCAGGTTGTGCATTGATTATAGAGGGTTGAATAGGGTGACTGTGAAAAACAAGCACCCATTACCCCATATTGATGAGTTGTTGGATCAACTCTGTGGAGCCAAGTGGTTCTCCAAGATTGATCTGGCCTCTGGGTACCATCAGATCCCCATTGCGCCAGAAAATGTAAGAAAGACTGCGTTCCAGACCAGGTACGGCCACTATGAGTTTGTGGTCATGCCATTCGGACTGACCAATGCACCTGCTGCATTTATGAAGATGATGAATGGTATCTTCAGGGAGTACTTGGATGAGTTTGTGATATCTTTATTGATGATATACTTGTGTACTCCAAGACAAAGGAAGACCATGAGAGGCATCTTCAAGCGGTACTTGACCGTCTAAGGGAACATAAACTCTTTGCTAAGCTGAGCAAGTGTAGTTTCTGGCAGAAGAGTATTGGGTTCCTTGGACATGTGGTGTCTGACCAAGGAGTCTCAGTTGATCAAGATAAGATCAAATGTATCCAGGAATGGCCACAGCCAAAGAATGCTACGGAAGTGAGAAGCTTCTTGGGTTTGGCTGGCTACTACAGGAAGTATTTCAAGGGGTTCTCGAGTATAGCTCAGCCCATGACTAAGTTGAAAGGTAGGGACGTAAAGTTAACATGGTATGAGGAGTGTGAGAAGAGTTTCACAGCACTTAAAGACATGTTGACTAATGCACCTGTCATGGTATTGCCTGAGGCGGATCAGCCTTATGTGGTGTATACTCATGCATCAATTACTGGTCTTGGTTGTGTTTTGACACAGCATGGGAAGGTTATAGCCTATGCTTCCCGACAGTTAAGGAAGCATTAGGGGAATTATCCGACCCATGACCTAGAAATGGCAGTTGTAGTATTTGCTTTGAAGATATGGAGATCATATCTTTATGGAGCCAAAGTGAAAATACTCACTGGCCATAAGAGTTTGAAGTACATCTTCACTCAGCCTGAGCTGAACTTAAGGCAAAGAAGGTGGATGGAGTTTGTTGCAGACTATGATCTGGACATAGCTTACCATCCTGGGAAGGTTAACCTAATTGCTGATGCTTTAAGCCGGAGAAGGGCTGAAGTGTCGGCTGAAAGGGAAGCTGATGAACTGGAGGAAATGGTCCGGTCACTTCATCTCAACACCCTGGTCGGGGAGAATGAACCATTGGGATTGGAAGCAGTGAATCAGGCCGATCTACTAACCAGGATTCGCCAAGCACAAGGCTTGGACAAGAACCTCAAGAAGGTTGCTTCAAATGAAAAGACTGAGTACCAAACGGCGAACAATGGTACCGTCTTGGTCAATGGAAGGATTAGTGTTCCTTATGATAAGGAACTCAAGGAAGAGATTATGAGGCAGGCTCATAAGTCTAAGTTTTCAGTTCATCCTAGACTAAACAAGATGTATAGGGATCTGAAAAGGTATTAACATTGGGTAAGGATGAACTCTGATGTTGCTGAGTGGGTGGCTAAGTGTCCCACTTGCCAACTGGTGAAAGCAGAGCATCAGGTTCCCAGTGGTCTACTACAAAACCTACCCATACCAGAATGGAAGTGGGATCACATCACTATGGATTTTGTGACTGGGTTTCCCACGAACAGGAATAAGAAAGATTCAGTATGGGTTGTGATCGATCGACTGGCCAAGTCGGCTCATTTCATGCCTATCAAGAAAGGGGATGGGGTCAACCGAATTGTTCAAGTGTACCTGGACGAGATAGTGAGGTTGCATGGTGTTCGAGCAAGCATTGTATCGGACAGGGATCCAAGATTTACATCTTATTTCTGTCACGCTTTCCAAAAGGCCTTGGGAACCAGAGTGAATATGAGCACATATTATCATCCTCAAACGTATGGGCAGTCTGAAAAGACAATCCAGACCTTGGAGGATATGCTAAGGGCGTGTGTGTTAGACTGGGGAGAGTCTTGGGCGAAACACTTACCCCTAGTGGAATTTGCTTACAACAACAGCTTCCATACAAGTATTAATATGTCACCATATGAGTCTTTGTATGGTAGGCCGTGTAGGACACCTCTATGCTGGACCCAAGTGGGGGAGCGTAGCATGTTGGGTCCGGAGATTGTAGAACAGACCACTGAGAAAATCACGATGGTCAAGGAAAGGATGAAAGAGGCGCAAGACCGCCAGAAGAGCTATGCTGACAAGCGTAGGAAACATCTTGAGTTTGAGGTCAATGACCTGGTGTATCTCTAGATGATTACCTTTTAGGGTAGGACAGGGTTTCTGTGCGAAGGAAACTGGATCCTAGGTACTTGGGTCCGTTCAGGATCATAGAGAGAGTGGGTGCAGTGGGCATACAAGTTGGGACTTGCCATCAGCAATGGATGCATACCACAATGTATTCCATGTATCCCAGCTCCGGAAATGCTTGTTTGAACAAGACATTGTCTTGCCTGAGATTCCTGCTGACCTTGGTAAGAACCTGACATTGGAAACATTGCCGGTTCGTATTGTGGGATCGGTCAGAGAAGGCAATTGAGAAAGAGAGGT